>WNGS01002322.1:15000-30000 GCA_020271785.1 Procambarus virginalis
TAATGAAAGTCAAAGTTAGTTAATTTTACAAATTATTCATCTGACTTTATCCTGGCCAGATATTATTCACACCATTTTGAGAGTCCCAACATATCTGCTCATTAGTATAAAATGTGTGAAATTCCATTCGGTTTTAGTTCGATTCAAATAACTACTTGCCTTTTAGTGCCACTAGGTATCCTTGTTATGAGTCTAGGAACCTCAATGGTTATATCTAGTACAGAACCCATATTTTATATCTTTGTAAAAAAAAAATATATATATATTATTCAAAAGTATTATCTTGCGATTACATCAATTAAAATAGTATATTTATAAATCGAAAAGAATATCCTGACATAGAATATGTCTACATCTCAGAGAAGTAAAGTCTACAGATACCAACAACCAGATTACAACTTACTCTGTGACTGATTCATTGTTATTCAAACCCATTTCAAATTTTAATTTCAAACACTTGACATGAAGGTAGACTTGGAGGTTTATGTGTACTAGCATGTTTTAAATTTATCTTTATATACATTATCTTCCATACATGATCATTTGGACTGCACACCATACCCGTTTCTTGTTCAAAAATTCCCACACATGAGGTTTGGATATGTAAGGTGCCACAACAACTGATTTTGACCATACCAAAATTGGATTGATAAGAATGTATTCCATTTTCTAAATTAGGACTGAACTGAATCTTATACTCTTGAAATGTTTGTTTTAAAAGTTGGTAAGTATTTCCTCCTCCACAAGCATGTCTCTCACTATTTGACGGGCCAATTAAGTAAATATCACAATAACAATTTTCATAAAAAATATCACCTCGAAAAGTATCTCCAGGTAGGTGGAAACACTCTGGTTGTAAACGATTAATCATTCTAAAATACCACTTACAAAACTTTTGTGTAAATTCATCACTTCTTATAACTTCCATTTTATGTTCTACCGGGGAAAGAACACCACATACAAATTTGTTTTTTTCATTAACCGTTCGAATAGAAGTTTTAGGAACATCATCACATACGACAGGTAGGTTTTTTTCATTATCTGTTCGAGTAGAGGTTTTAATTTCACTCTTTTCTGTCTGATGCTGTAATACTTTACTTATATATGAATCACATTGACATTGTACTCCTAAATTTGTGTTTGCAATATTACAACCATCCCTTGCCAGGTCAACCGCTGACCTTCCCAGGTCCACTGCTGACCTTCGTAGGTCCACTGCGGACCTTCCTGGGTATACTGCTGACCTGCCCAAGTAGACTGCTGACCTGCCCAGGTCACCCGCTGACCTTCCCAGGTCCACTGTTAACCTTCCCAGGTCACCCGCTGACCTTCCCAGGTCCACTGTTGACCTTCCCAGGTCAACTGCACCTTCTGCAGTACCACTGTTGAATTCCCAATTAATTCACGTTCTGCAGTACCACATTGTTTAAAACTTTAATTGGAACATAAAGTGATGTTCGTATTTCCGGGTATTGAAAGTTGGATAGTACTTGTAATTTCGGTTTTGGGGTTTGAATGTGCTCTTCCTTGTTCAGTTGAATATTCGATAACTATTTTATCATTCTGCTTTGTCCAAAACTCTTTTACAGCTATTACCAATTCCATTTTCTTAGCAAAAGGCATTGATATCGGTACTTGATTTTTATATAGATAGTTAAAAAGATTTTGCGCAGTAAGCCGTCGATAAGAAAACAACCGTTTCAAGTCTGAGGTACAAAATAAGACTATTTCAATTGCATCTTGAGAACTTTTAGGTGAAAGGCGATAGCCTGTTGATGTCTGAGCTAGACACCTAATATCTTCAGGGCTCAGTGTTTTTAACAAATCACGTACATTGGCTTCATAAGGGGAATTTATGAGGTTCATAACATATAGGAAGGAATACAACACTAAGAATAGAGATAAATAATATGAAAGTTTATTTATTTGCTGATTTATTTATTTATTATATAAATATATAGAAAGTACATTGTATTTATAAGTAGGTTAATGTAACATCATTAATAAATAAAATTAAAAGATTCATTGCACAGAACAAACAAAAAATAGAGATGAGATAATCACGTTGGTATATTCATTACTGTTACGGTCACTTTCGTGGCGCAACGAGGTTCTTTATTAGATGGAACCGTTAAGGTGGTATCCGACTCCAAGCAAAATAGCTTTCAGTGAATAGTTCGGTAATATTATAAAAGGGGGGACCCTCCTGCCACGTGCCTTCAAATGTCACTCCACAGTGATACACTTCAACACAGAGCTTTTCCTCCTAGAGTTGAAAGTCATGTGACTTTCCAAATGGATTTCCTTCTTTCTTCCACAAAGAATATTGACATATAGTCTCTCTCTCTCTCTCTCTCTCTCTCTCTCTCTCTCTCTCTCTCTCTCTCTCTCTCTCTCTCTCTCTCTCTCTCTCTCTCTCTCTCTCTCTCTCTCTCTCTATAGTCCAGGACATGGTCTCCAATTCCCCCAATAATTGAGATTATTAACATAGTATATCAAAAGCCCTACTCACAATAATTAATGTCAGTCCAAATTAAAACTATTTTTGTTGATGACTGAGTAGCTTTTTATTATATCATAGGAGACTAATAATAATTTTATCATTGGTAATAATTTGGGATTAGAGGATATTACAAAAAAAAACATACCAATTTAAAACCACCATGTAAAATGATGATAATATTTAAAATTGTGAAAACAATTGTTAATATAATGAAAAATATCTTAACAAACAATGGTCTCGTTTTTTTGGTGTGTGTAATACCTATATAAATGGTCCCATTTGTAACATATTTACTGTTATTTATATTTAACCTATTATCAATGATTTTAATGTTATATTTTTCATATAACCAACACATTATGACATTCAAATTATCTTGCAAATTATTACACACCTGAGTTTCGTTATTGATACCTCCTATAGACAAGTGATTCCAACATAGTATTATATTATTATAATCCCACAATAAAGAAAATTTCATATATTTAACAGGAGTCATACTCATATATGTATCTTTAATAAAAGATAAATTTTTTACATTTTCATGATAACTTTGTACATTTTCATTATTATAATAACGGCATTCTATTAAAATTTGCCCTAAGTTGGTTATGTTTAATTGGTTTGGAAGTATAATAGATGAATTTCGTCCTATTAAAAGATATAACTGTAGAGTGTCTTTAAAGTTTAACTGGAACTCTAACCATTCTTGTTGTGATAGTAAATCATATATATTGGAAAGTTCTTCATGTTTATATTTAATTTTTTCATCACCTCTATCAAACCAGTATTTAATTGAATTTTTCAATCTATAACTTCATTACAATTATACTCCTGATAAATTGGAATTACTGGGATCATTAATAATAATAATAATAATAATAATATTGGTATCATTTTCAAGCCACAAAATAGACTAAAAATAATATAACATTAAAGTTTGTTTTTATATTTTCATCTTTCAACGTTTAGTAAAAAATATATGGTTATTGATGTCATTATTAACAATCAAGAAAATCAGCAACTAAAAGCAGATCTACAGCAATATCGTTTTCAATTGGAAATTCCGAATCAGTAGTAATCTCCTTTTTCTTGATTTGATTATTGTAGGTGAAATATTTACACACTTTTTGAAGAAGATGTGATCTGAAGAAATAAAATAAAATTTTTAAAAGTATTATATTTATTTATTATAATAACAATTAATTATTATTACAGTTTATATGTTTCTCTAAATATACCAGTTAATAACACTTTGTTCTAACAGTTCTATACTTACGGAATTAGTTCAAACTTGATTTCATTTTTTTCATTTTCAATACACTTTGTTGAACCTGACATCATAGCTTGAATTACATTTGAAGCAAAGGCATCTTCCCTTTTAATGATGAATTCATGGTCATCACAAGATATTAACTTGATGTATGTGGAATTAGGACCTTCACATCCACCATAGAAAATCTGGTAATATTGTGTTAAAAAACATTCAATCCTATTTTACTTTACATTTCTTCATCTCATCATGATAACACACAATATATATGATGGAAAAACATTCAATCCTATTTTACATTTCATCATCTCATCATGATAAAACTCAATATATATATAATGGAGGTTTCACTAAATTTAAGTTATCCTTTGTCATAGCCTCCCAAATTCCTTGGGAAATGGGTTTAGCTGGATGAAAAACATGATTTACAAGAAATCTAAGAAATGTTTGAGGATCCTCAGTAAACCCAATAATATAATATTTGTGGAAATAAGCATAATATATGTTAACATATACCCAATAATTATTATACTTCATTCTTGCTGTTATAGAGAAATACCAACCATAATCAATGAAATAATCATATATCCGATCCATATAGTCAAATTTAATAAAATTTTTAAATCCGGATTCGGTTATTTTTTTGTTAGTCAATTCATAGTTGTCTATGCATATAACTTGACATTGAGTTTCAAAAAATATCCCAGCTAGCTCACTTTTCAATTGTTTAAATTTTTCGAAATTATCGTCACCTTGAAATGGAACATCAAAAGTACTTATGAAAAATTTGATTTGTTCATCTTCCTCTTCAGTTACCTTTTTATCTTCAGTTACCTTTTTATCATCATCTTCTCCCCCTTCTTCATCTCCCTTTTCATCTTCAACTTCTTCATTTACTTTCCTCTCTTCATCATTTCCCAATTTCTCAATGCCATCTGCTTCCCCATTACTAATATCAATTTGGTTCATTTTTTCCAACCTGGAAAATATACTTGTATAATTATAATTGAAATAGTCTTGTTTATTGAAATATTGTTAGTTGAAACACCTAAGCTCATCCCTAACACGAATTTGGGAGTATATAAAAGACAGATCATTATCAATCCATTCAATGAGAAACAGAAACAATCTCAATCAAAAATTGAAAGAGAGGTAGTTATCTACTGCCTCATCATAATATAGTTGTTATATACAATTTACATTATTGGATTATCCACTCATATTCACTTTTTATATATTACAGAAAACAAAACGGAAATACTCACGCCTTGCAGTATACTACAGCACGATGGTTGTAAGTATAACTTTTGAAAGTTGACTGCAGTAATATCTAAAGAAAGGCAGGATGAGAACTGAGATACTGCCCAGATCCCACCTCCTTTTATACAACACACACACACACACACACACACACACACACACACACACACACACACACACACACACACCACACACACACACACACCACACACACACACACACACACACACACACACACACACACAGCTACACCCCTCAGTCGCTCAATGACATCCGGTACCCACACGCATACATACACACTTTGTTATTTATATCTTTCAGCCTTGTTTGTGTTAAAACTGTTATGTGCCCCAGCACAACACCAGGTGAACACCCGCCACACGTACCCACACACAGACGGGGTGACTAGGGGAGAGAACACCTGCCACATTTAGACCACTTTATCCCCCTAGAATTATTCTATAAAATTTGTGTCAAGAGGCTCTGAGAAAATGAAGGAAATCAACCATTCCAATAAATATATTTTTCCAACTACATACATAAATAAAATAACTATATTAAGGTATATTTAGGGCATGATCTACTACTGAGATTCTCACTAGCATTAATTGATTTCAGAATAATAATCTAGGTTTCCATGAATTAATTGTTCTTCGTAGGTACGACCTCGCCTCGTAGCTTCGTAGGCTGGTGGATTGCGCGCAGGACTCATAATTCTGTAGCGCGGGTTCGATTCCTCACGAGGCAGAAACAAATGGGCAAAGTTTCTTTAACCCTAAATGGCCCTGTTGTACCTGGTTGTTAGTCAGCTGTCACGGGCTGCTTCCTGGGGGGAGGCCTGGTCGAGGACCGGCCGCGGGGACACTAAAAAGCCCCGAAATCATCTCAGATAACCTCATGGAAAATTTGTTTATATATTATTTTGATTGTAAGGGTGCTTTTTTATTATATAAAAATAATAAACATAATGACTGCATCACTGAAATATATATACCACATTAATAATAATTCTTCAGAAAATAATTTGTTAACTTTGACATTTAACCAAAATAGTACTTATGTTGATGATTTATATCCGGGTTTATCGGAATCATCTTGTAGGTTAGCTCTCAATAGATTAATTTATATAATGTACTCAATAACAAAAATATAGATGAAGTTAACAGTAGTAATCATCCAGTTCAATTTTGGAGTGAGCACAATTCTGAAATTTTCATCAAACAAATATATTATATCGCTGGTTTAACTACTAAACCAGCTTCAAATTAATTAATTATCATACAATTAAATATGATCCGGAACTGTTTATTAAAATATTAAAACAAAAGGCGCCTCAATCTTACAAATTACTACAACGTTTTGATTCGAAATTAATTTACTTTTCTCTTCTTACAATTTATGGTATACTCTTCTCATGCAAAAAACTCAAGACATTAATAATAAAGAACAGTATTATTCATCATCTTATACATAATTGTTTTTATAATGAAGACCAACAATAATGAATCTGGAATACTTGACATATACACACCTTTTTACAGTCCTATTCATATTAATAAATTAATTAACAGAGTCATTGAACCCTACCATAAAAAAACAAATATATACATATTATAGAAACTAAAGATCTTACTCATTTACATTATGAACTTGTGATATCTTTACATAAAAAAACAGATATTATATCTAATAAATAACAGCAATGGTAGCTTACTTACCTAATAAATATAAAATAATCATAACCTAATAAGATCTTTTCCATATAAATTAATCAAAGATAATCCTTCAGATATATTAAAGAATATTTTAACTAATTATAAATATTTCTATACAAAAAATAGAGAAATAATGTTGACGAAAACAATAATATTCAGAACAAAAGAATAGAAGTAGAAATAAAAGTAGAAGTAGTAAAAGTANTTTGCTATTTACTTCAATAACAGTATTATTCACTATCTGGGAGAACTCAGAAGGGTATATAGGTGGTATTTCATTGTTCCAAGTATCAAGTAGATTTGCTCTCATTTTTCTGAATTGATACTCCCTACATCTTCTGTTAAAATCTTAAAGATTTTAAATTACGTTTAATACTAATGTCTGCAAATTCAAATGAAAGGTACATATTTTCCAATACACCATTTCGTTCCCAGTCATTCATACTTAAAATAATCTTAACATCTTCAAAATGTTTTAAATTAAAGTTTTCAATTTTTTTTTTGATGGCCAAGTAATTGAAGCACATTTTATACTAATCATTCCACTAGTTTGAAGATTAATTAATAAGTCGGCAAATGTTTTTCTTACATTTATCGATGAAACATTATCTAATATAAGTAAAAATGAATTTTCCACTAAGTGATACAAGTTGATTGTTGGATTTAAGTCTTGTAAAAATTCCACTTTTATTTTTAAATTATTTCTCCATATGACAATTTTATCCCACACTTGAAATATATTTTGGGGGCTGCTAGTATTAGCACAGAATATTTTCTGGGGTAGATTTCATATTGCTTTTTCATTGTTTACCTCAAAAAAAAAAAGGCAACTGCGCTACCCTTGTTGACAGTTGGGATCTTGAAGAACAAATAGAACCAACATCACCATCATTTTATAATTATCTGAAAATGATAGAAAAAACAATAGTTCTTTGTATATTATGTTAAATGTCTCTGAGAAACAAACATTGATCTTTATAACGAACACACACTCATTAAATTAATTATCTCATTTCAACAGTGATCCTAAATTTAACCACAGCAAATGGATCACGCATTATATCAATATTTTTTGCCCACATTTTACATTGTATAATATTTTCACCTGGACTAAGTTTCAATTGAATTGGAAGAAGTGGAGCATAATATCCATCTATATGTTCCTTGGTTGGAAAATAATAAACAGGAAAACCTTGCGGAGTATATTTGTTTGGACTATTTACCCAAATATGTGAACAAGATACCCATACACATTTTGGTAACTTATTACCATTAGCAATTGAGCTTTTCTTCATATTTTCACGCAAGCTTACAATCTCATGATCTATAGAGTGTGGAAGATCTTCAATTGTCTCATATACAATAGGTAAAAAATCAAGATTACGAATAGATAATAAAATTATCGGTGTTAAGGTATTAAAATACCACTTCACTTTTCTAAATTGATCAAATATGGATGTATCAAATTTACAAAATACATTATTATCACCAGAATTATCATCATTGCAATTAACTGTATTTACATGAGAAATCATATCATAACCACAATTTTGGTCCATATAATACTTACTTTTAATGACAACATAAAGACCAGTTTGGTGATCATGTCTTTGAATTATATTCATTGACAGTTGAGGATGCTGAGTTGAAATTGTTGACCTACTATTCAAATATATAATTAAAATGATCGCAATTAAAAATATCATAAATATTATAATATATAAGGAATTTAATAGTGACATTATTATTTTATTTTATATAAAAAAATGTCTCTCACATCTAATCAAATAATGTATACTATTAGACCACCACACAGCTAAGTGGACACAAACATTGGATGGTGTCTTTCGGCCTGATACCCCTGTTTCCTAGCAGTAATTAGGTACCTAGGAGTTAGTCAGCTGTCATGGGCTGCTTCCTGGGAGTAGAGAGAGGCCCGGTCTATATATATATTAAATTATTGTTGACTCGAGTTCCTTTTTTATCTGTGATATAAATGCTAAAATTATATTGATCTCATTTTCAATTACATCAATTAGAATATTATCTCGGTGTGATGTTAATGTTTCACTAAAGGCTTCCTCAAGAACTGTTGGAGTATAATTCAACAAATGAAGGCAACCATAATTATGAACATGTTGAGCCACATTACATTTGATTTCATCTGTATGGAATGAACTGTAAATTATCTGTGCATGACATAAACCATATGGATTCTGGCAATTCAGTTGTTGATTACCATTATTAGATAACGGTGATGGTGGAGATGATGTTAGTTCAAGTTGAGATGGTGGTTGGGAAGAAGAAGATAGTTTAGGATTATGAATTGATTTTCGTGATGTAACTTTATATGGATTTTTGGGGTGGGTGGGTTTTATGGTAATATTCCCTTGTAAGGTTAAATAATTGCGTACCAATGTATGTTGTTTATGTATAACTCCTCCACCATTAGCAATCCATATAATAGTTACAAATAGTGAGTGTAACATATCGAGAAGTAGACGACAGTTACTTTGGGCTAAATAATTATGATATATTTTGAAGTCTTTGCTAGCTATTATTATATTTTCTTTTGATTTAACTTTGATTCTATTTAGATTATTACTTTCAATACTTTCTATATTTTCAATATTTTCAGTATGTTGTATTAAAGATTGTGGATGAGAAAAGACAATATCTTTAATTTTTTTGGTTTCAGCATGAGGTGAAAATAAATAATGAAGGAGACTAAATGACATAATATAAAAATTCCCTGTTTCAGAAACCAGCAAACGATACGGATGTATTAGATAGGGAAAATATTTAATTATATTAAATACTTGGTGAATTTTATTGATCAAATCGCTCAATTGGGTTAAATATATTAAACGCTTAGAAATAGGAAATAAATCACACAAGCCTAAAATGGGACGAATTCCCAATAAATCATTATTATGATCTTTACTATCAATTGCACAATCATTAGTTCCTAGCTTCCACATATTATCAAACATTTCTACCGATCGACCATCTATAAGTCTAAATCTGTGAGAGGGATTTGCAACAAGGGAATTTAGATTATGTTCATTTAAGAGATAAAGTGGCGTAATATTATTATTGAATCCCCCTAAGAGCAAATCAGCTGTAATTTGGCCATTGGTTTCGTGAGAAAAGATATGATGAGGGTTAATGTATATTATCTGAATTTCTTTAGGTATAATTTTCTTTGAAAGATAAAGTGAATCTAATGACTGGCCCAGTAAACCTAGTGGCTTCATTTCACATAATACAGGATGTATATGGAGTATATTATCTCTTCCATAATATTGGAATGAAGAAAAATTTGAAAGTTTAAAACGTAAATTTTGATTCATAATTAGAGTTAGGCCTAGTAAAAACTTGTCATTGATCTTACTATTATCAATTAGAAGATTTTTATTCATTTTTTTATAACCTATACCAATTTCTTTATATGATTAAATAGTTGTTTTCTTTGTTTATTTGGGTATTTGTGATTTACCCCAATTTTTTTGAGATAAATTCTAAATAACCCCAAAATCATCTAAAAAAAAAAAGATACCCCCCCCCCAACAGGTGACTGGGATTCGAACATGTATGTTTTGTCATTTCATTAGTGTGTCTGTACTTACCTATTTGTACTTACCTATTTATGCTTGCAGGATCGAGCATTGACTCTTGGATCCCGCCTTTCCAGCTATCGGTTGTTTACAGCAATGACTCCTGTCCCATTTCCCTATCATACCTAGTCTTAAAAGTATGAATAGTATTTGCTTCCACAACCTGTTCCCCAAGTGCATTCCATTTTTCCACTACTCTCACACTAAAAGAAAACTTCCTAACATCTCTGTTACTCATCTGAGTTTCCAATTTCCACCCATGTCCCCTCGTTCTGTTATTATTACGTGTGAACATTTCATCTATTTCCACTTTGTCAATTCCCCTGAGTATTTTATATGTCCCTATCATATCTCCTCTCGCCCTTCTTTTCTCTAGTGTCGTAAGGTTCAGTTCCTTCAGTCGTTCTTCATATCCCTTCCCTCATAACTCTGGGAGAAGCCTCGTCGCAAACCTCTGAACCTTCTCCAGTTTCCTTGTGTTTCTTCAGGTGGGACTCCATGATGGCGCGGCATACTCTAAGACGGGTCTCACGTATGCAGTGTAAAGCGCCATAAAAGCCTCCTCATTTAGGTTTCTGAATGAAGTTCTTATTTTCGCCAGTTTAGAGTACGCTGCTGTTGTTATCCTATTTATATGTGCCTCAGGAGTTAGATTAGGTGTCACATCCACTCCCAGATCTATTTCTCGACTCGTTACAGGTAGGCTGTTCCCCTTCATTGTGTAATGTCCCTTTGGTCTCCTATCACCTGATCCCATTTCCTTAACTTTACATTTACTGGTGTTAAACTCCAGTAGCCATTTCCCTGACCATCTGTGTGTGTGTGTGTGTGTGTGTGTGTGTGTGTGTGTGTGTGTGTGTGTGTGTGTGTGTGTGTGTGTGTGTTGTGTGTATATGTTTTTTTATATATATAAAAAAAGATGAATAAAAATGATAAACTTTCAATTAACATACAAATCGAACATATAAATAATGACAAGTTTAACACTAAAAAAACTCCTGGATTATATTCTTTTCCCCTGAGATTTAATCTAATAAGACAATTATTTATAGCTGATAAATTATATAATAATAATAATATCGATGATTCTCATATCACTTTTACTTATCCAAACAATCTTAGCAGAAGACAATTAATATATCATAAGATTTATGACATGTCAGGACTAACAGCTGATAATAAATTTGTCTGGTATGAAAGATTTTTCACTCAAATTCATAATCAAAATATTGTATATGAAGACGATCAGGGTTTTTCACTTTCAGATTATTCTAGAGCTCATTCCCCTTTTAAATTTGAAAAAACCAAAATGATAATTTTTATCAACGAGGTTGTTTATTTAATGTTGTTTCTTTTAGATGGGGTAAGAGATATTACCCAAAGTTTAAAACAAAGTTTATTAACGGAGTATATTATAATAATTGTATAAATTATCAAAAAACATTAAAAGCAAATAAAAAAACTATTAAAACTATTGATATGTACATTTGTATTAATGATTTAATTAAATATGATGAGAATATCATTGAACATCTTATTACATATTTTGAAAAAGATAAAAATTGGTCAGAAAAAAAACATATATCATTATCCACTGCATGGCATATGCATTGTGAGTTATTACAAGAATTTACAATGATTAAAGAAATTAAAAATATTATATCATTACCAAGACATGCAAAATTTCATTTACAACTTTTCCCTGATTATCAAATAACTAAAGTGATAGCTTACCTTCCACAACAAAGAGAAAATAAATATATTTGGAACAATCAGTACAGAAATTATCATATTAAAATAAATGGCATTATTATTGAAAAGAGGAGATATCAGGTGTCAGATGAGATGGAGGAGGGAGGTTTGGAGGGAGTTGGGGTGGAGGTGGAGGATGAAGTGGATCAGGCGTTGGAAGATCAAGGGGATCAAGAGGTGGAGGAGGTAGTGGAAGAGATTGATGATGATGATGGTGATGGAGAGGAAGAGGAGGAATATATTTGTTCAATATACAATTAATGTAATAATAAACAATATTTACTCACTGAGCTTATTTAACTCAGCTTTAATGATTTAACTAGTGAGCTTTAATGTTTAACTACTATTGCAAAATTCATTAACATATGTCATAAATAAGTCTCGAGGTAACCCACCATATTCATGTGCAATATATAAGAAGGATATTCCCCAGGGTACCTCTGTTGTATGTCCATCAATATTTCGTAAAATTTTCCAGGTTTTTATATTTTGGTGATTTTTTTCTAAGTAGGAAATTTCATATTGAACTTCAACACTGGAATGGGAATACATTTCTGATGATTGTGGTAGTGGTGGTGGTTGTGGTGGTGTGGTGGTGGTGGTGGTGGTGGTGGTGGTTGATAAAAATATTTTGAAGGGAAATCAGGAACGTAACACGAAGAAGGTTGAATTAAATAAATTGAATATGGCACTGAAGTCATATAATAACTATTGTAATTGTACGGTGGTACAATCATATATGGAGTTGCTTGAAATGGTATCTGTGGAATGGTTGGTTGATAATAATAATCATTTCGATGACACCCATATTCTTCACCCCCACCACCACCACTATTCCAGTTCCCTGTATATTCCTCTTCAAATTGAGGATTTATCCCACTTTCAGCATCACTATTTACTCCAGCTTCCACCATGATTCCAGCATTCTGGTAAATAAATCCTCAAATTTCATTATTATATTGATCAATATTAAAAAAATAAATAAATACTGTTAACAATTTCATAATGAAAACTGTTACAGTCTCTGATATTGCAATTGCAACTTACATAGTACATCGTATATCACAACGAAAAACAATGGAGATTCTTCAACAAAGAAATGGAAGTAAGTATTTTAAAAATATTACCATTCACAATATACCATGGAAAAATATTCCTCCCAATTTCCCAAAAGCTTTCTTAGATGAAAATCCTAGCGACTTTGAAGTTAAATTTACAACGCTAGGTTGCAACATGCTAAAATGTTATTATGATGTAAAAACTGCTTGTCAACCTGGATCTGGATCAGCTATTTTAATAAACGAACGTGAATATGCCTGTAGTGAATCATGTTATGCTGTTTATAATGAGGTCCTTGAATTCCTTCAAGAAAGATTTGGTAATGATTTAAAATCTATTCTAAACAATACAGAAACAGAGAGTCATTATTTCTCGAAACCTATTCCTATTGAAACTTGGTCAATTAATGTCAAAGAATCTAACGAAAATTATTGTGGTGTACAGTTGTCTGCCCTTAAAACATTGGCGCTAAGACCTTCAAGTCGATGGAGTCCTTCTAATGAAAACGATTTACAATCTTATCAAAAGAACCCCATTGCTTATTCCAAGAATAAAAATACATATCAATTGAGAAAAGCTGTTGCTGGCTTAATCGATGCTCCACCATTGACATGGAATATTCAACAACAGAATATAAACTTTAATCCAGTATATTGTAAATTCTTTCGTAAATACTATGATAGCCAGTCAGATCAATGCCATAGTCATGTCCACCGCCAGATATTAGGTTTTATATTTGGCAATCAAGTTATCAACCAATTAAGTGATGGTGAATTAGTGGACCTACTTAATCCGGAAACAGGAATGAGTATGATTCTTATAGATAAATTGAACAAACAAAATTATATGGATGTTGACCAAGGTTATATTGAAACAGTTGTTCCACAGTCAATAGTAGAAAAAGAACAATTTGTTGATGAAGCGGATATAGTAGTATCCTCTGAAAATGTATCATTTATTGAGCAGTATACTACTTATAATTTCTTAGATGTTATAATATCACGTTTAGAATCTGAGTTTTCCGATTTATTATCATTAATAAAAGATGAGGCTATTACTATAACCGAAATTGAAGTTACAACTCGAGTGCCTAAGATAATTTCAAGACTGTTAAAATATTTTTCTGAAAATATTCTCCATGATGCTCTTCAAGAAGTATTATCAGTAATTATGGTCGAAGCTTCATCTCAACAAATGATTATTCAACTTTTAGCGATGATCATTCGATCATCTATGGTTGAAATGAGCATTCAATTTTCAATACGGCTTTTATCCATTTTATCTTCGTCTTTATCCCTTGTTTTATCTGTGGGATTAGTGTTGTTACCATTAGAATTATATTTATCGATAGCTAATATTGGTGGATACAATAATGAAATAACTCATGCTGCATTAGAAAACCTTCGTCATAAAATAATTAATCAATTGTTAGAACAAGATATAAACTTTGGACAATATATTAAATTGGGACCTCCACAGTCTATAACCACACCACAAATAACACCAGATATGATATATTTATCTGCCATAAATGAAATAATACGCATTTATCCCCAATGTACAAACATAATTGGTATGGATGGAACTACCACAAATTCTTTAGAAGAGAACAAGATGATTTTAAGCCTGCTAAGTCAATTTGATGTAAACAGCCTTGGTCAAGCAATTACTCACAATATTAATTCTAAAACCTATGATAGAGATTCTAAAGTGATAGATATGAGTAATTATATAATTAATGAAGCAAAATATAAACATTATCCCATTCAAACGGCAGATTTGGAATTACAAGAAGTAGAAAATTTAATTTTAAATTCTAAA
>WNGS01002322.1:35000-50391 GCA_020271785.1 Procambarus virginalis
AACATTAAATTTCCTAAGAGTATCATGTGAATATGCTGGATCTCTTAACAATGATAAACATAAATTTATATAAGTGTCTCGCTTTAGGGGAATAGTTGATCGATAATTCATATTCCAGCAATCTTCCAACTTGGAGATGGTATAAATTTTCCTTTTACCACAAATACCATGGACACTGATAAGCATGTCCAACACTTTCTTCACTCTCTCATTAATTAAAAGTTCAAAATATTTATCATCAAAAGTGGGATTTTTCTTGATAATTTTAGGGGTTTTGTCGATTTTGGCGATTTTGGAGGATGATACCATGATGATTATTGCTAGAATATCCTCCTGAAAAATATATGAAAATAACGTATTTAGTAAATAGATCTAATTGGCACCATATCAAAGTATAATGAAAGTCAAAGTTAGTTAATTTTACAAATTATTCATCTGACTTTATCCTGGCCAGATATTATTCACACCATTTTGAGAGTCCTAACATATCTGCTCATTAGTATAAAATGTGTGAAATTCCATTCGGTTTTAGTTCGATTCAAATAACTACTTGCCTTTTAGTGCCACTAGGTATCCTTGTTATGAGTCTAGGAACCTCAATGGTTATATCTAGTACAGAACCCATATTTTATATCTTTGTAAAAAAAAAATATATATATATATTATTCAAAAGTATTATCTTGCAATTACATCAATTAAAATAGTATATTTATAAATCGAAAAGAATATCCTGACATAGAATATGTCTACATCTCAGAGAAGTAAAGTCTACAGATACCGACAACCAGATTACAACTTACTCTGTGACTGATTCATTGTTATTCAAACCCATTTCAAATTTTAATTTCAAACACTTGACATGAAGGTAGACTTGGAAGTTTATGTGTACTAGCATGTTTTAAATTTATCTTTATATACATTATCTTCCATACATGATCATTTGGACTGCACACCATACCCGTTTCTTGTTCAAAAATTCCCACACATGAGGTTTGGATATGTAAGGTGCCACAACAACTGATTTTGACCATACCAAAATTGGATTGATAAGAATGTATTCCATTTTCTAAATTAGGACTGAACTGAATCTTATACTCTTGAAATGTTTGTTTTAAAAGTTGGTAAGTATTTCCTCCTCCACAAGCATGTCTCTCACTATTTGACGGGCCAATTAAGTAAATATCACAATAACAATTTTCATAAAAAATATCACCTCGAAAAGTATCTCCAGGTAGGTGGAAACACTCTGGTTGTAAACGATTAATCATTCTAAAATACCACTTACAAAACTTTTGTATAAATTCATCACTTCTTATAACTTCCATTTTATGTTCTACCGGGGAAAGAACACCACATACAAATTTGTTTTTTTCATTAACCATTCGAATAGAAGTTTTAGGAACATCATCACATACGACAGGTAGGTTTTTTTCATTATCTGTTCGAGTAGAGGTTTTAATTTCACTCTTTTCTGTCTGATGCTGTAATACTTTACTTATATATGAATCACATTGACATTGTACTCCTAAATTTGTGTTTGCAATATTACAACCATCCCTTGCCAGGTCAACCGCTGACCTTCCCAGGTCCACTGCTGACCTTCGTAGGTCCACTGCGGACCTTCCTGGGTATACTGCTGACCTGCCCAAGTAGACTGCTGACCTGCCCAGGTCACCCGCTGACCTTCCCAGGTCCACTGTTAACCTTCCCAGGTCACCCGCTGACCTTCCCAGGTCCACTGTTAACCTTCCCAGGTCACCCGCTGACCTTCCCAGGTCCACTGTTGACCTTCCCAGGTCAACTGCACGTTCTGCAGTACCACATTGTTTAGGAATTTTAATTATATTCTTATTGGAACATAAAGTGATGTTCGTATTTCCGGGTATTGAAAGTTGGATAGTACTTGTAATTTCGGTTTTGGGGTTTGAATGTGCTCTTCCTTGTTCAGTTGAATATTCGATAACTATTTTATCATTCTGCTTTGTCCAAAACTCTTTTACAGCTATTACCAATTCCATTTTCTTAGCAAAAGGCATTGATATCGGTACTTGATTTTTATATAGATAGTTAAATAGATTTTGCGCAGTAAGCCGTCGATAAGAAAACAACCGTTTCAAATCTGAGGTACAAAATAAAACTATTTCAATGGCCTCTTGAGAACTTTTAGGTGAAAGGCGATAGCCTGTTGATGTCTGAGCTAGACACCTAATATCTTCAGGGCTCAGTGTTTTTAACAAATCACGTACATTGGCTTCATAAGGGGAATTTATGAGGTTCATAACATATAGGAAGGAATACAACACTAAGAATAGAGATAAATAATATGAAAGTTTATTTATTTGCTGATTTATTTATTTATTATATAAATATATAAAAAGTACATTGTATTTATAAGTAGGTTAATGTAACATCATTAATAAATAAAATTAAAAGATTCATTGCACAGAACAAACAAAAAATAGAGATGAGATAATCACGTTGGTATATTCATTACTGTTACGGTCACTTTCGTGGCGCAACGAGGTTCTTTATTAGATGGAACCGTTAAGGTGGTATCCGACTCCAAGCAAAATAGCTTTCAGTGAATAGTTCGGTAATATTATAAAAGGGGGGACCCTCCTGCCACGTGCCTTCAAATGTCACTCCACAGTGATACACTTCAACACAGAGCTTTTCCTCCTAGAGTTGAAAGTCATGTGACTTTCCAAATGGATTTCCTTCTTTCTTCCACAAAGAATATTGACATATAGTTTCTCTCTCTCTCTCTCTCTCTCTCTCTCTCTCTCTCTCTCTCTCTCTCTCTCTCTCTCTCTCTCTCTCTCTCTCTCTCTCTCTCTCTCTCTCTCTCTCTCTCTCTCTCTCTCTCTCTCTCTCTCTCTCTCTCTCTCTCTCTCTCTCTCTCTCTCTCTCTCTCTCTCTCTCTCTCTCTCTCTCTCTCTCTCTCTCTCTCTCTCTCTCTCTCTCTCTCTCTCTCTCTCTCTCTCTCTCTCTCTCTCTCTCTCTCTCTCTCTCCCTTCTCTCTATAGTCCAGGACATGGTCTCCAATTCCCCCAATAATTGAGATTATTAACATAGTATATCAAAAGCCCTACTCACAATAATTAAATGTCAGTCCAAATTAAAACTATTTTTGTTGATGACTGAGTAGCTTTTTATTATATCATAGGAGACTAATAATAATTTTATTATTGGTAATAATTTGGGATTAGAGGATATTACAAAAAAAACATACCAATTTAAAACCACCATGTAAAATGATGATAATATTGAAAATTGTGAAAACAATTGTTAATATAATGAAAAATATTTTAACAAACAATGGTCTCGTTTTTTTGGTGTGTGTAATACCTATATAAATGGTCCCATTTGTAACATATTTACTGTTATTTATATTTAACCTATTATCAATGATTTTAATGTTATATTTTTCATATAACCAACACATTATGACATTCAAATTATCTTGCAAATTATTACACACTTGAGTTTCGTTATTGATACCTCCTATAGACAAGTGATTCCAACATAGTATTATATTATTATAATCCCACAATAAAGAAAATTTCATATATTTAACAGGAATCATACTCATATATGTATCTTTAATAAAAGATAAATTTTTTACATTTTCATGATAACTTTGTACATTTTCATTATTATAATAACGGCATTCTATTAAAATTTGCCCTAAGTTGGTTATGTTTAATTGGTTTGGAAGTATAATAGATGAATTTCGTCCTATTAAAAGATATAACTGTAGAGTGTCTTTAAAGTTTAACTGGAACTCTAACCATTCTTGTTGTGATAGTAAATCATATATATTGGAAAGTTCTTCATGTTTATATTTAATTTTTTCATCACCTCTATCAAACCAGTATTTAATTGAATTTTTCAATTCTATAACTTCATTACAATTATACTCCTGATAAATTGGAATTACTGGGATCATTAATAATAATAATAATAATAATAATATTGGTATCATTTTCAAGCCACAAAATAGACTAAAAATAATATAACATTAAAGTTTGTTTTTATATTTTCATCTTTCAACGTTAGTAAAAAATATATGGTTATTGATGTATTATTAACAATCAAGATAATCAGCAACTAAAAGCAGATCTACAGCAATATCGTTTTCAATTGGAAATTCCGAATCAGTAGTAATCTCCTTTTTCTTGATTTGATTATTGTAGGTGAAATATTTACACACTTTTTGAAGAAGATGTGATCTGAAGAAATAAAATAAAATTTTTAAAAGTATTATAATTATTTATTTATTATAATAACAATTAATTATTATTACAGTTTATATTACACTTTGTTCTAACAGTTCTATACTTACGGAATTAGTTCAAACTTGATTTCATTTTTTTCATTTTCAATACACTTTGTTGAACCTGACATCATAGCTTGAATTACATTTGAAGCAAAGGCATCTTCCCTTTTAATGATGAATTCATGGTCATCACAAGATATTAACTTGATGTATGTGGAATTAGGACCTTCACATCCACCATAGAAAATCTGGTAATATTGTGTTAAAAACATTCAATCCTATTTTACTTTACATTTCTTCATCTCATCATGATAACACACAATATATATGATGGAAAAACATTCAATCCTATTTTACATTTTATCATCTCATCATGATAAAACTCAATATATATATAATGGAGGTTTCACTAAATTTAAGTTATCCTTTGTCATAGCCTCCCAAATTCCTTGGGAAATGGGTTTAGCTGGATGATAAACATGATTTACAAGAAATCTAAGAAATGTTTGAGGATCCTCAGTAAACCCAATAATATAATATTTGTGGAAATAAGCATAATATATGTTAACATATACCCAATAATTATTATACTTCATTCTTGCTGTTATAGAGAAATACCAACCATAATCAATGAAATAATCATATATCCGATCTATATAGTCAAATTTAATAAAATTTTTAAATTCGGATTCGGTTATTTTTTTGTTAGTCAATTCATAGTTGTCTATGCATATAACTTGACATTGAGTTTCAAAAAATATCCCAGCTAGCTCACTTTTCAATTGTTTAAATTTTTCGAAATTATCGTCACCTTGAAATGGAACATCAAAAGTACTTATGAAAAATTTGATTTGTTCATCTTCCTCTTCAGTTACCTTTTTATCTTCAGTTACCTTTTTATCATCATCTTCTCCCCCTTCTTCATCTCCCTTTTCATCTTCAACTTCTTCATTTACTTTCCTCTCTTCATCATTTCCCAATTTCTCAATGCCATCTGCTTCCCCATTACTAATATCAATTTGGTTCATTTTTTCCAACCTGGAAAATATACTTGTATAATTATAATTGAAATAGTCTTGTTTATTGAAATATTGTTAGTTGAAATACCTAAGCTCATCCCTAACACGAATTTGGAGTATATAAAAGACAGATCATTATCAATCCATTCAATGAGAAACAGAAACAATCTCAATCAAAAATTGAATGAGAGGTAGTTATCTACTGCCTCATCATAATATAGTTGTTATATACAATTTACATTATTGGATTATCCACTCATATTCACTTTTTATATATTACAGAAAACAAAACGGAAATACTCACGCCTTGCAGTATACTACAGCACGATGGTTGTAAGTATAACTTTTTAAAGTTGACTGCAGTAATATCTAAAGAAAGGCAGTATGAGAACTGAGATACTGCCCAGATCCCACCTCCTTTTATACAACACACACACACACACACACACACACACACACACACACACACACACACACACACACACACACACACACACACACACACACACACACACACACACACACACACACACACACGACACAGCTACACCCCTCAGTCGCTCAATGACATCCGGTACCCACACGCATACATACACACTTTGTTATTTATATCTAGATTCAGCCTTGTTTGTGTTAAAACTGTTATGTGCCCCAGCACAACACCAGGTGAACACCCGCCACACGTACCCCACACACAGACGGGGGTGACTAGGGTAGAGAACACCTGCCACATTTAGACCACTTTATCCCCCTAGAATTATTCTATAAAATTTGTGTCAAGAGGCTCTGAGAAAATGAAGGAAATCAACCATTCCTATAAATATATTTTTCCAACTACATACATAAATAAAATAAGATTTGCCTAATAGGCCAAGTTTTCATGAATTAATTGTTTTTCGACTACCTAACCTACCTAACCTAACCTAACCTAACGTTTTTGGCTACCTAACCTGACCTAACCTATAAAGATAGGTTAGGTTAGTGCTTTTTTATTATAATAAAAAATAATAAACATAATGACTGCATCACTGAAATATATATACCACATTAATAATAATTCTTCAGAAAATAATTTGTTAACTTTGACATTTAACCAAAATAGTACTTATGTTGATGATTTATATCCAGGTTTATCGGAATCATCTTGTAGGTTAGCTCTCAATAGATTAATTTATATAATGTACTCAATAACAAAAAATATAGATGAAGTTAACAGTAGTAATCATCCAGTTCAATTTTGGAGTGAGCACAATTCTGAAATTTTCATCAAACAAATATATTATATCGCTGGTTTAACTACTAAACCAGCTTCAAATTTAATTAATTATCATACAATTAAATATGATCCGGAACTGTTTATTAAAATATTAAAACAAAAGGCGCCTCAATCTTACAAATTACTACAACGTTTTGATTCGAAATTAATTTACTTTTCTCTTCTTACAAATTTATGGTATACTCTTCTCATGCAAAAAACTCAAGACATTAATATAATAAAGAACAGTATTATTCATCATCTTATACATAATTGTTTTTATAATGAAGACCAACCAATAATTGAATCTGGAATACTTGACATATATACACCTTTTTACAGTCCTATTCATATTAATAAATTAATTAACAGAGTCATTGAACCCTACCATAAAAATACAAATAATATACATATTATAGAAACTAAAGATCTTACTCATTTACATTATGAACTTGTGATATCTTTACATAAAAAAACAGATATTATATCTAATAAAATAACAGCAATGGTAGCTTACTTACCTAATAATATAAAAATAATCATAACCTAATAAGATCTTTTCCATATAAATTAATCAAAGATAATCCTTCAGATACATTAAAGAATATTTTAACTAATTATAAATATTTCTATACAAAAAATAGAGAAATAATGTTGACGAAAACAATAATATTCAGAACAAAAGAAATAGAAGTAAAATAAGTAGAAGTAAAAGTAGATGTAGAAGTAGGAGTAGAAGAAAAGTAATAAAAGTAGAAGTAGAAGTAGAAGTAAAAGTAGAAGTAAAGTAGAAGTAAAGTGGATGTAGAAGTAAAAGTAGTAAAATAGAAATAGAAATAGAAATAAAAGCAAAAAAAGTAGTACACAGGTAATAAAATCGTGGAAATATATATGAAAAAAATACGTCAAAATAGTAGTACTAGTACTAGTAGTAGTAGTAGTATAGTAGTAGTAGTAGTAATAATAATCCAATGAGTTCAAATCAACCTAAAAAGAACAAAAGAGATCAAACTTTATTAATANATGGTGGAGATGATGTTAGTTCAAGTTGAGATGGTGGTTGGGAAGAAGAAGGATAGTTAGGATTTGAATTGGTTTTCGTGATGTAATTATATGGATTGTTGGGGTTTTGGGGTGGGTGGGTTTTATGGTAATATTCGCTTGTAAGGTTAAATATTGCGTACCAATGTATGTTGTTTATGTATAACTCCTCCACCATTAGCAATCCATATAATAGTTACAAATAGTGAGTGTAACATATCGAGAAGTAGACGACAGTTACTTTGGGCTAAATAATTATGATATATTTTGAAGTCTTTGCTAGCTATTATTATATTTTCTTTTGATTTAACTTTGATTCTATTTAGATTATTACTTTCAATACTTTCTATATTTTCAATATTTTCAGTATGTTGTATTAAAGATTGTGGATGAGAAAAGACAATATCTTTAATTTTTTTGGTTTCAGCATGAGGTGAAAATAAATAATGAAGGAGACTAAATGACATAATATAAAAATTCCCTGTTTCAGAAACCAGCAAACGATACGGATGTATTAGATAGGGAAAATATTTAATTATATTAAATACTTGGTGAATTTTATTGATCAAATCGCTCAATTGGGTTAAATATATTAAACGCTTAGAAATAGGAAATAAATCACACAAGCCTAAAATGGGACGAATTCCCAATAAATCATTATTATGATCTTTACTATCAATTGCACAATCATTAGTTCCTAGCTTCCACATATTATCAAACATTTCTACCGATCGACCATCTATAAGTCTAAATCTGTGAGAGGGATTTGCAACAAGGGAATTTAGATTATGTTCATTAAGAGATAAAGTGGCGTAATATTATTATTGAATCCCCCTAAGAGCAAATCAGCTGTAATTTGGCCATTGGTTTCGTGAGAAAAAATATGATGAGGGTTAATGTATATTATCTGAATTTCTTTAGGTATAATTTTCTTTGAAAGATAAAGTGAATCTAATGACTGGCCCAGTAAACCTAGTGGCTTCATTTCACATAATACAGGATGTATATGGAGTATATTATCTCTTCCATATATTGGAATGAAGAAAAATTTGAAAGTTTAAAACGTAAATTTTGATTCATAATTAGAGTTAGGCCTAGTAAAAACTTGTCATTGATCTTACTATTATCAATTAGAAGATTTTTATTCATTTTTTTTATAACCTATACCAATTTCTTTCTATGATTAAATAGTTGTTTTCTTTGTTTATTTGGGTATTTGTGATTTACCACAATTTTTTTGAGATAAATTCTAAATAACCCCAAAATCATCTAAAAAAAAAGATACCCCCCCCCAACAGGTGACTGGGATTCGAACATGTATGTTTTGTCATTTCATTAGTGTGTCTGTACTTACCTATTTGTACTTACCTATTTATGCTTGCAGGATCGAGCATTGACTCTTGGATCCCGCCTTTCCAGCTATCGGTTGTTTACAGCAATGACTCCTGTCCCATTTCCCTATCATACCTAGTCTTAAAAGTATGAATAGTATTTGCTTCCACAACCTGTTCCCCAAGTGCATTCCATTTTTCCACTACTCTCACACTAAAAGAAAACTTCCTAACATCTCTGTTACTCATCTGAGTTTCCAATTTCCACCCATGTCCCCTCGTTCTGTTATTATTACGTGTGAACATTTCATCTATTTCCACTTTGTCAATTCCCCTGAGTATTTTATATGTCCCTATCATATCTCCTCTCGCCCTTCTTTTCTCTAGTGTCGTAAGGTTCAGTTCCTTCAGTCGTTCTTCATATCCCTTCCCTCATAACTCTGGGAGAAGCCTCGTCGCAAACCTCTGAACCTTCTCCAGTTTCCTTGTGTTTCTTCAGGTGGGACTCCATGATGGCGCGGCATACTCTAAGACGGGTCTCACGTATGCAGTGTAAAGCGCCATAAAAGCCTCCTCATTTAGGTTTCTGAATGAAGTTCTTATTTTCGCCAGTTTAGAGTACGCTGCTGTTGTTATCCTATTTATATGTGCCTCAGGAGTTAGATTAGGTGTCACATCCACTCCCAGATCTATTTCTCGACTCGTTACAGGTAGGCTGTTCCCCTTCATTGTGTAATGTCCCTTTGGTCTCCTATCACCTGATCCCATTTCCATAACTTTACATTTACTGGTGTTAAACTCCAGTAGCCATTTCCCTGACCATCTGTGTGTGTGTGTGTGTGTGTGTGTGTGTGTGTGTGTGTGTGTGTGTGTGTGTGTGTGTGTGTGTGTGTGTGTGTGTGTGTGTGTGTGTGTGTGTGTGTGTGTGTATGTTTTTTTATATATGTTTATATAAAAAAGATGAATAAAAATGATAACTTTCAATTAACATACAAATCGAACATATAAATAATGACAAGTTTAACACTAAAAAAACTCCTGGATTATATTCTTTTCCCCTGAGATTTAATCTAATAAGACAATTATTTATAGCTGATAAATTATATAATAATAATAATATCGATGATTCTCATATCACTTTTACTTATCCAAACAATCTTAGCAGAAGACAATTAATATATCATAAGATTTATGACATGTCAGGACTAACAGCTGATAATAAATTTGTCTGGTATGAAAGATTTTTCACTCAAATTCATAATCAAAATATTGTATATGAAGACGATCAGGGTTTTTCACTTTCAGATTATTCTAGAGCTCATTCCCCTTTTAAATTTGAAAAAACCAAAATGATAATTTTTATCAACGAGGTTGTTTATTTAATGTTGTTTCTTTTAGATGGGGTAAGAGATATTACCCAAAGTTTAAAACAAAGTTTATTAAGGGAGTATATTATTAATAATTGTATAAATTATCAAAAAACATTAAAAGCAAATAAAAAAACTATTAAAACTATTGATATGTACATTTGTATTAATGATTTAATTAAATATGATGAGAATATCATTGAGCATCTTATTACATATTTTGAAAAAGATAAAAATTGGTCAGAAAAAAACATATATCATTATCCACTGCATGGCATATGCATTGTGAGTTATTACAAGAATTTACAATGATTAAAGAAATTAAAAATATTATATCATTACCAAGACATGCAAAATTTCATTTACAACTTTTCCCTGATTATCAAATAACTAAAGTGATAGCTTACCTTCCACAACAAAGAGAAAATAAATATATTTGGAACAATCAGTACAGAAATTATCATATTAAAATAAATGGTATTATTATTGAAAAGAGGAGATATCAGGTGTCAGATGAGATGGAGGAGGGAGGTTTGGAGGGAGTTGAGGTGGAGGATGAAATGGATCAGGCGTTGAAAGATCAAGCGGATCAAGAGGTGGAGGAGGTAGTGCAAGAGATTGATGATGATTATGGTGATGGAGAGGAAGAGGAGGAATATATTTGTTCAACATACAATTAATGTAATAATAACAATATTTACTCACTGAGCTTATTTAACTCAGCTTTAATGATTTAACTAGTGAGCTTTAATGTTTAACTACTATTGCAAAATTCATTAACATATTTCATAAATAAAGCACTAATGATGCACTTATTAGTATGATTAACTTGATTCATACAGCTCTTGATAAAAATGAGTTCCCTGTTGGGTTATTTGTGGACCTGCGAAAGGCTTTTGACACTGTCAACCACCAAAACCTTCTTCTTAATTACATCATTATGGAGTCAGAGGACACTCCCTGCAATACCTCAAATCTTACCTTACTGACAGACTCCAGTATGTTTCTGTGAACAATTCAATTTCTCCTACCCTACCCATCAACATTGGTGTTCCTCAGGGCAGTATACTTGGCCCTCTCCTCTTTCTCATCTACATTAATGACCTTCCAAATGCCTCCCAACACCTCAAACCAATTCTATTTGCTGACGACACAACCTTCATTTACTCCAGTCCTGACCCCCTTGCTCTAAATGCCACAGTAATACTGAGCTAGATAAAGTCCATCTTTGGCTAACTGCCAACAAACTCACCCTTAACATTGACAAAACTTTCTATATTCTGTTTGGCAATAAATCCTCTAACCAAATAAATCTCAAGATTAACAATACCCAAATTTGTAACAAATTAGATGGCAAATTCCTTGGCGTTCTCATTGATCACAAGCTTAATTTCCAGGGACACATTCTAAATATATCAAAAAAAGTTTCAAAAACTGTTGGCATTCTTTCTAAGATCAGATATTATGTACCCCGCCCTGCCCTGGTGACTCTCTATTACTCCCTCATCTATCCATATCTCAACTATGGTATTTGTGCTTGGGGTTCTACTACCCAAAATCATTTACGTCCTCTAATTACTCAACACAAAGCTGCTATTAGGACAATATCCAACTCTGGCCCCAGACATCACTCGGTACCCCTACTCAAATCTCTCAATATGTTAGATATTAAGTCACTGCACATTCTCTCATGTGTATTATACATATATAAAACGCTGAACTGTAATGCCAATCCTGACCTCAAAAGCTTCATTGAAAGCTGTAACAGAACCCATGAGCACCACACCAGAAATAAATACAGTTTTGATATTCCAAGAGTACGACTTAACCAAACTAGAAATGCTCTACAAATCAAGGGACCCAGAATGTGGAATGACCTTCCCAACCATGTTAAAGACTGTACCTCTCTCAACCAGTTTAAGATTAAAACTAAACACTACCTGATAAACTCCCTGTAACCTACCTTACCCCTCTATTGTCAACCCATGTCTTATTTTTTTTTTTATTCAACGCTGTTTGTCTACATATTGTATTTGTGCTGCTTTTCAGTCATGTTCCCCCCCTTTTTTTGTACCTTTATTTGTATCTGTTCTCAAAACATTTTATTCTTTTGTTCAATTAGTATTAAGTTTTAGATATTAATGTTTTCTTGCCCGAAACGCATTGCGTAATAGTGGCTTTAGGCATTGTATGTACTAGCTCTATCTATAAATCGATCCACTTATGTAAAATCTCTCTATGTATGTACCTTTCCTGAATAAACATATTTATTATTTATTTATTTATAAGTCTCGAGGTAACCCACCATATTCATGTGCAATATATAAGAAGGATATTCCCCAGGGTACCTCTGTTGTATGTCCATCAATATTCGTAAAATTTCCAGGTTTTTATATTTTGGTGATTTTTTCCTAAATCTCGATCTCGATCTCGATAATACAGGAGAAGAATGCCCATTGGGGCGAGCCTTGAAGTGGGGACAGCTGAAGAGAAGTCGGTGAGAGGAAATGTTGAAGTTGAAGAAAAAGTGCCAGGGCTAGACCCAGCTGCTTGTCAGAGTGTAGATGCTGTATCAATCCATATCTGGCTAGGCTGGGAGACGGGTCTGGAAGGCGGCAGTGGAGGTTTTCTTTCTTCTTGGTGTGTGGAGTGTGTCTACGTCGGGTACCACCATCTCAAACGAGCAGAATTAGGTCCCCATCCCCCTAAAGAGGGGAAGAGAGCGGCTGCTCTCAGTTGGTTTCTTCTTAGAATCTTCTATTTTTTCTTACTTCTAGTAGTCATTTGATGTTCCTTGTACTGGGGGTAGTCAGGTGGGAAGAGATCCTTAACAATGTTGCTTCATCGCACTGTGTGAAGATTCTTCATTCGATACATTCCAATATTGTTGGTTTGGGTTGTTCAGCACGGTTCAGTACGTACAGGAAATTATTCCTAAATAGGAAATTTCATATTGAACTTCAACACTGGAATGGAATACATTTCTGATGATTGTGGTAGTGGTGGTGGTTGTGGTGGTTGTGGTGGTTGTGGTGGTTGTGGTGGTTGTGGTGGTGGTGGTGGTGGTGGTGGTGGTGGTTGATAAAAATATTTTGAAGGGAAATCAGGAACGTAACACGAAGAAGTTGAATTAAATAAATTGAATATGGCACTGAAGTCATATAAAACTATTGTAATTGTACGGTGGTACAATCATATATGGAGTTGCTTGAAATGGTATCTGTGGAATGGTTGGTTGATAAAATAATCATTTCGATGACACCCATATTCTTCACCCCCACCACCACCACTATTCCAGTTCCCTGTATATTCCTCTTCAAATTGAGGATTTATCCCACTTTCAGCATCACTATTTACTCCAGCTTCCACCATGATTTCAGCATTCTGGTAAATGAATCCTCAAATTTCATTATTATATTGATCAATATTAAAAAAATAAATAAATACTGTTAACAATTTCATAATGAAAACTGTTACAGTCTCTGATATTGCAATTGCAACTTATATAGTACATCGTATATCACAACGAAAAACAATGGAGATTCTTCAACAAAGAAATGGAAGTAAGTATTTTAAAAATATTACCATTACCAATATACCATGGAAAAATATTCCTCCCAATTTCCCAAAAGCTTTCTTAGATGAAAATCCTAGCGACTTTGAAGTTAAATTTACAACGCTAGGTTGCAACATGCTAAAATGTTATTATGATGTAAAAACTGCTTGTCAACCTGGATCTGGATCAGCTATTTTAATAAACGAACGTGAATATGCCTGTAGTGAATCATGTTATGCTGTTTATAATGAGGTCCTTGAATTCCTTCAAGAAAGATTTGGTAATGATTTAAAATCTATTCTAAACAATACAGAAACAGAGAGTCATTATTTCTCGAAACCTATTCCTATTGAAACTTGGTCAATTAATGTCAAAGAATCTAACGAAAATTATTGTGGTGTACAGTTGTCTGCCCTTAAAACATTGGCGCTAAGACCTTCAAGTCGATGGAGTCCTTCTAATGAAAACGATTTACAATCTTATCAAAAGAACCCATTGCTTATTCCAAGAATAAAAATACATATCAATTGAGAAAAGCTGTTGCTGGCTTAATCGATGCTCCACCATTGACATGGAATATTCAACAACAGAATATAAACTTTAATCCAGTATATTGTAAATTCTTTCGTAAATACTATGATAGCCAGTCAGATCAATGCCATAGTCATGTCCACCGCCAGATATTAGGTTTTATATTTGGCAATCAAGTTATCAACCAATTAAGTGATGGTGAATTAGTGGACCTACTTAATCCGGAAACAGGAATGAGTATGATTCTTATAGATAAATTGAACAAACAAAATTATATGGATGTTGACCAAGGTTATATTGAAACAGTTGTTCCACAGTCAATAGTAGAAAAAGAACAATTTGTTGATGAAGCGGATATAGTAGTATCCTCTGAAAATGTATCATTTATTGAGCAGTATACTACTTATAATTTCTTAGATGTTATAATATCACGTTTAGAATCTGAGTTTTCCGATTTATTATCATTAATAAAAGATGAGGCTATTACTATAACCGAAATTGAAGTTACAACTCGAGTGCCTAAGATAATTTCAAGACTGTTAAAATATTTTTCTGAAAATATTCTCCATGATGCTCTTCAAGAAGTATTATCAGTAATTATGGTCGAAGCTTCATCTCAACAAATGATTATTCAACTTTTAGCGATGATCATTCGATCATCTATGGTTGAAATGAGCATTCAATTTTCAATACGGCTTTTATCCATTTTATCTTCGTCTTTATCCCTTGTTTTATCTGTGGGATTAGTGTTGTTACCATTAGAATTATATTTATCGATAGCTAATATTGGTGGATACAATAATGAAATAACTCATGCTGCTTAGAAAACCTTCGCCATAAATAATTAATCAATTGTTAGAACAAGATATAAACTTTGGACAATATATTAAATTGGGACCTCCACAGTCTATAACCACACCACAAATAACACCAGATATGATATATTTATCTGCCATAAATGAAATAATACGCATTTATCCCCAATTGTACAAACATAATTGGTATGGATGGA
>WNGS01002322.1:50480-96176 GCA_020271785.1 Procambarus virginalis
TGTCCAAACCAGTCCATAGCGTTGGACTCGCGGAAAACGACCAGGCTTTATAGACTGTGCCATTAGTTCATTCAACATCCCTTGAGGCCCATCAGTTGCATATACAATTTTCTAATCGCAGTCGAATCTGATCCTCTGTTTCTTCTAGTGGTACAGTTCTTTTCCTTTCAACTTCTTGTGCTAACACCAATTTTAGAACTCGGTGCTTTATATTTGTCTGTTTCAACCTAAAATTTTGGATGGCAGCTTTAATTGTCGTCTGCTTACAACTTAATTGTCTTATATCATCCATGATATTCTTCATACTATTATGAAGTTTATTGCCATATTCTTCTTGATACTTGAACTGTTTCTGTAATTCCTGAAATCCCACTATTACAACAGGTATCAATTTCTTTGGGTCAGGATTTTTTCGCTTGCCCAATTCCCACAATGCTGGATCAATTCCTATAAACAATAAATAATTCATTTTTAATTATAATTCCACAAATGTAGGTACATTTCATTATGTCACGATAAGTAGATTGATTGGTCATATCATATTATTTTGATCCTAACCATGCTGTGAAACACCCAATTTAAAATAAAAAAATCATTTACCTCTTTGTGGTGTATCAAGATATGTCTTCATTTGTTGTTCAGTTAAAGTCAACATTGGAATAATCTGTTCAATAAACAAATTCTGAAACAGAAAAAGTAGGCATTTTTGTCTCTGTCTAGCTATCTACCTGCCTGTCTGTCAAGACATTTAATTAACAATGCCCCCCATCAAATAGATTGGTTTAAGCATATGATAATTTGTCAGTTAATGTTTGTGCTTTTGCAGAACCTTTATGAAATATTTTGGATAGTTACTAATAAGGCTTACTTAGGCTTACCTTAAAAATTGGATTGTATGATGTTCTTAACATATGACTAAAGGTGTCAGTGGCAGATGAACGTTGAATTTCTCCTAGAAGGAATATATTAAACTCTCAGTGTCGGACATGTTCAGGAAAAGGAGATCCCGAAGTGTTGAAATCATCTTTTATGATATTAATTATTACTAGGGAAAACGATTTAAAATCTTTAAATTCTTTTACCAGTAGGAAAAACTTGTTGAATGTAAAATCTGAAGTTCGTTTTGTTTAGTACTTCAGCAGCGAAAATGTCATTAACAACAACTTCATTACCTCCGAATAATAGACTCAATGCTGAAATAACTTCCTGTTTGTAGGCCCTGGAAGAATAAAAAAAACTTTTTTAAATGTTCCCAGATCCTAATCATATTTAACAATGAAAAAATTATTAGAACATTATAAAATATATGATTACTAATTACTTACTCCACTTCTGAAAGGCCCCTTCCAATCATAATTTGAACAATACCATCTTCATTACGATAATTGGGAATTTTTGCATAGCAAACTACTTTGAAACGGCAGTATGGATTTTCAGAGGTGAACTCTACAGGTGGCATATTGGACGAATAATAACCTGAAATAAAATTAATAAATTTATACTTTATTTTAATTATATACATCTTAAAATATTATAAACAACTAGTCAAGTCTACTAAGTTTTCCATAATTATTTACTCACAAAGTCTACCAAAAAAGCTTCACTTATTTACCTTTACCAAACCCCCAAAAAGCTTGAAGTTGATTCCACTTCCGCAAAACCTCATCATTTTGATTATTGTAGTACGAAGGATTAGAAATTGCAATATGTAATGCTATTGATGATGAGTCCGGTTGTCGGTGAAGCATCTGAAACTGATGATTCGACCAGTGAAATAAAAACAATGTTGAACGAATTCTCACAGATTATGGTGAAACCATATAACAAACCATCTCACCAAATGACCTACAACAGATTACAATTGCCTTATACTCTAATATACTTACCGACCAGTAAAATAAAATAGAGTTTATAAATATATATTAATTTAACTAGTCAGTGGTATGGTGAAAACATTCAATACAACATATCACCAACTAGTGCAAATCAATAAATATCATCATGTTTTATAATTATATCGAACACCTGCAAACAGGTAGATATACAGGGCGGCAGGTCTCTGTTGTAGAAATAGGAAAGCGTCTTAGGTCTTTTCTTTTGTCAAATATTAGGAGACAAAAAAAAACTAACACTTCATGAAAATCAATATCATTATGCGCTTTCTATGATGGAATTTTATGTTTACCATATGAGGTATAATTTACCCGGTGATGATGGCATATAAACATCTACCAAGAAAATTTTACTCTAAAGGTGAACACTAAACATTGACTTATAGTTGAGAGGGTCCCATTAAATGTTGATAGGTCGAATTAAAATGTATCTAATTTTGATCTGGTAGCTCTCAGTATAGGACAAGCAGGCAACCCACAATCATCATTAACACATGAAGACAGATGCGTATGCAATAGAGTTGAATATAAGATTAACACCGAACAATGTGGATGTCTAGAAACGACTACATGATGACGAACCCGGCGAAACATTAGACAAATCGGGGTACAAGTTTTTTTTGACATGATGCACTGTGGGCAAATTCATACAGCAACACATCCATTCCATCGTGGTTAGCAAACCATTCTAATATTTGTAATAAACTTTGAGTATTAATTTCACAATATCGTTGTTTTTTTGATATGGTCTCAGGCGTTATAGATACAGATTCTATCTTAACCAACTTTCTCAAATCCACATTTTCATCATTGGAATGGATATGGTTTTCTTCTATTTTAACAATAATAGACTTGCTAGTTGAATTAGTATTTTTTTTCTCTTTTATCTTCTTCTGTAGGATTCTAATACCATTCCATCGACAAACGCCAAGTTGAAGTCGTTCTTTATCATCATAAGCCAAATTCATACATGGTTCAATTATTACTTTGGCTCCCTCACTGATATCGCTAATATCATCCTGGAAAGATTAGATTTAATCATGAATGCACCTGAAACATTATTTATTTATTTATTTATTATAATATAGTGTCCAAAGCTTCACTAATAAATTCTGTAACTTCAATCAATATCTGATAAATATTAGGCTAATTAAAACTTTAATGCTTATCAATAACTTTTAGAGGTACTTACACAACAAGATTCCTTGGATAGCTCCATTAAGTAACCCATATTACTACTGACTGGGATTCTGGCATACTGGTTGACTGGACTGGATACGGAGGCTCTTATATATTGTAACACCGGCATATAGCAGGTAACTTAATGTAATGGTTCATTTATCTCTTTGAATCATATTCAGTTGTAAATATAGAATAGAAAAGTTGATTCAATGACGATAACCACACTTGGTGTTTACATCGGAGGATACGTTACTAACTTGTGATGGAAAAACACTCTTAATCAAAAAATTGTCTTAAAGGGAAGGGAAACATATCAGTTATTGTTTCTGCTTTATTAACAGTAGCACTGCTTGGTAATAAATGGCCCCTGCATAATTTAAATTAAGCGGGGGAATTCTGGGAGCGAGAATAAACATATACGCAGCGCTCAGGAGAGCTGCGCGCGCCGTGGGGGGGGGCGCACATTTAAGCAAACGCACGCGCAGTTTCTCCCTCTTTCCACTAGGCTCCGCTACGCTTCACACGAAACACTAGGCTCCGCTACGCTTCACACGAATCACTTCTGCTACGCTCCACACGAAAAGAAGCCAGCAGAGCACAATATGGACCCAACAACAGCAGCTGCGGCCCCCGCTCTATTGGACCTGCCCCTTGGAGGCCCTTCTACTTCCCAGAGCGCCCCCACTGGGGCGTCGGGCATGCTACAGGAACTCAGGTATGGCCCCTAGGTATGGCCCAGCACGCGGTGCGCCGAGGAGAGTGGCCACCTCCTAGGCTAGGATTGCCCGTTAGCCGTGTGCCCAGCGGCATGCCCCGGGCTCGTTCCGTGCCTTGCTGCTTTACTGGGCCCCTGTGCCCCTGTGGTCCTTAGCCCCCCCCCCGCCTCCCCGTCCACGTGCCCCAGCCGTGTTCCAGCTCCTACGGGCCCTGCTTGGGGGCCCAGTGCTGACGCCACAGCTGGCTGCGCCCTGCCTGGGCTGCAGGATACGGGGGGCGGGCGGGCCCCCCGTGGCCCCCTACAGTTGCCTAGGCGGCCGCCTACAGCAGGGGACGAGGGGGGGGGGCCCCCATGCTGGGCTCTCCGGCTTAGGAGTGGAAGCATGGCGCTCCTCCAGCTGCCTTCACTGGCGGGCCAGCTGCTGCTGTTCCAGCTTTGGGGGCAAGCTGACGATTCAGCAGCAGCCACCTAGGACGGTCGTATACAGCAGGGGACGATGGGAGGCTCTCAGGCTGGGTTCTGCAGCTAGGAGTGGTAGCTTGGCGCTCCTCCCCCCCCCCCCCCGACTCCATCCCTGGTGCTTCACTTCGTCACCACCCTGTCCTTAAGGGTGCAGTCGGCCTCCGCTCTGCGCCGGAGGAGAGGACGTTCGATTGTGCCTTCCCTACGCCCGCTTCTGAAGGAAGTATCGTGTTTTCGTTGCCTGGGGTCCGCTCTCGCTCCCTCTTCGGTGTTGGTGCTTTACCTGTCCTCTTATTTTGTCACGGCCTGCCCTCAGTTTTACTTTTGCTACGTTCATTGCTGTGTTATTTGTAATTGTTCACTTTTTGTGTCCGCTTTTGCATTAATTTTTTTTTTCTTTTTCCTTATGCCCTCTTTCGGCTCCTGCCCCTTTTATTTGTTTCTCCTGCTTTGCACGCTGTCTCTGCTTCTCATTTCAATTTTGGGTACTTTTGTCTGGGCTTATAATTAATTTTACTTTGTTTAATTTTAGTACTTTACTTTGTTATTGTTTAAGTTGTTTGAGTTATTTAATTATGTTTTCTTTAAAGTTTTAGTTTACAGAGTTCTTTCCTTTATAATTTTACGCATTTTTTTTTTTTCTTCTCTCTTATTTCTCGTTCCGTGTTACGCCATCTTTCGCTTTCTCCGCCTTTTTTAGTTTGGCAAGTTTACTTTGTCCTCTGCCTGTTTCTGTTACTCTTCATTTATTTACTTGATTTCTGCCTTTATTTCTGCTCGTCCGCTCCCGCTTTGCTTTACTTATTCACTCCGTTTTGTGCGTTTATTATACTCCTCCTTCTTTCGCCCTTATCCTTATTTTATTAGTTTTCTTACATACAGGTTAATTTTATCCTAAGGTTTCTTTCGCTCTCTATTTATTTTTGTTTTGTTTTTGCCTATTTTAAAGTTACTAGTTAAGGTTTAGTTAAGTTTATTTAGTTTCCCGCTTTTAAGTTATTTATTTTGTCACTTTGGTTATTTTAATTATTTCCGCTTCTGTTTTATTCTACTGTACTTCTTTTTCGCCCTTATTTTTTTTTTTATTTAGTTTCTTACGTACAGGTTATTTTTAATTCTAAGGTTTCTTTCGCTCTCTGTTTAATGCTGTTTTACTGTCCGCTTCTGTGTCAACGCCTCCTTGCCGGTTTCCCCGGCTAGTCGTAACTTTGTATTTAGTTATTTTATTCATTTTAGTTCATTTTGTTTAACTTGATGTTTATTTGGAAGTTTAAACTATTTAAGGGTCATTTATAATTTATCTAGTTCCCGTGTTTATTTTCTGTAATTTTTGTGCACATTATTTATTTTATTTACTTATTTTCCCGGTTCTGTGTTTGCTTACTATGTTCCTTTCCTTTCTTTTTACTTTTGCCTTTATTTTATGCTAGCCTACTCCCCTTTTCTGCGTTTATTTATTTATCTTTTCGTTTTACTCTATTTACTTCTTATGCTGTTCCCCGTTTTGCCGTTTTCTTTGTTCGGGCTTTTAAATTTGTTTATTTCCATTTATTTTAGTTATTTACTTAATTAATGTTTTGTCTTGCTTGCAGTTTTAACTACTTAAGGTTATTTATAAATTTTAGTTTTCAGATTTATTTACTTTAATTTATTTACTTTATTTATTTTACTTATTCTGGTCCTGTGTACCGCCTCTTTTTTTTTTTGCTTTCCAGGCTACCCTTATCTCGTTAAGTTTCTTGTGTCCTTCCCCCGTTTTCTGTTACACTTCGTTCCCTTTTCTCTTATTTATTTTCCTTTCGCTTTACTTTTGTCTTGTTTGCAGTTTTAACTACTTAAGGTTTCTTTATAAATTTACTTTAGTTTCAAGAGTTATTTACTTTAATTTATTTAATTTATTTTATTTACTTTTTCTGGTCCTGTGCTCCGCCTACTTTTTGCTTTCCAGGCTACCCTTATTTCGTTATGTTCCTTGGCCCTTCCCCCGTTTTACTGTTACACTTTGTTCCCCTTTTTAATTTATTTAATTTCCTTTCGCTCTACTTCCGCTCGGGACGCATTTATGCGTTTATTCACTCCGTTCTTACGTTTACTCTACTTCTTATGCCCTTTCAATTTTATTTCTAGTTTATACGGGTTTTATTTCAGTTTCCTTCTTTATATTTTAGTTATTTCTGTGGTTGGAAGAAAACGCTCACGGAGTGGGGGACTTATTTTAATTTTAAAATAATAATAATTATTTTAATAATAAATAATTAATTAATAATACAATCATAAAAGATTAAATTAGATAATCCTTAACTGAAGAAGCATAATAGCTCAATATAACAAATAGGTAAATAGAGCTGAATTAATTATGGTGACTAATGAAGATTAGTGAATAAATAATTAATTAATAATACAATCATAAAAGATTAAATTAGATAATCCTTAACTGAAGAAGCATAATAGCTCAATATAACAAATAGGTAAATAGAGCTGAATTAATTATGGTGACTAATGAAGATTAGTGAAAGCCATAAATTAATATACAGAAGTAGAATTAATGTAATCAAATACATTGAAGAGACATCTCTAATTTAAAGTTGCCTGAGCATTTACGGTAATTGTAAAGCTTGGTATTCTTGGCTTGTCACTTTGGGGGTTCCGACGGAGCACCCCCATTTGGGGGTTCCGACGGAGCACCGGGAGGAGGGTGGGAGTTTTGTGGTGTACCTGCGGGGCGGCGGCGAGCCAGAAGGCGCCGCGCCTGTGCTCCCAAGTACCCCGCTCTACGCGCGCGCGCGCCGCTTAGTCGTTTAGACAGTGGAGCACGGTAATGCGTATCCTTCCCCACAGAATTTCACCGCTTTTATGATAAAAGCAGTGACTATTTCTGTGGTTGGAAGAAAACGCTCACGGAGTGGGGGACTTATTTTAATTTTAAAATAATAATAATTAATTATTTAATAAATAAATAATTAATTAATAATACAATCATAAAAGATTAAATTAGATAATCCTTAACTGAAGAAGCATAATAGCTCAATATAACAAATAGGTAAATAGAGCTGAATTAATTATGGTGACTAATGAAGATTAGTGAATAAATAATTAATTAATAATACAATCATAAAAGATTAAATTAGATAATCCTTAACTGAAGAAGCATAATAGCTCAATATAACAAATAGGTAAATAGAGCTGAATTAATTATGGTGACTAATGAAGATTAGTGAAAGCCATAAATTAATATACAGAAGTAGAATTAATGTAATCAAATACATTGAAGAGACATCTCTAATTTAAAGTTGCCTGAGCATTTACGGTAATTGTAAAGCTTGGTATTCTTGGCTTGTCACTTTGGGGGTTCCGACGGAGCACCCCCAATCCCGTGAGGGCCAGCTGCGCGGAACCCCCACCCCCGAAGGGCGAGCGGAAGCTGGCTGCTAAATAGTAGCATGACTACTTGCTACGTGGCCGTAAGCGTGCCCAGATGCCCGGAGAGGCCATTAAAACACTCATGGTATCCTGACTGAAAAAGGTACCAATCCGAGTCCTCTAGGCAGATGCTGCGAGCAGACACAGCTCGCTTGGAGGCTTATGGAGCGGCAACTAGACGGTCCCTGGGCAGTAAGGCGGGGTGGCCCGCCGTCTATGCCCTGGAAAGGCGTAGACGGCCTACTGCCGAAATTGGACTCCAGCAGGGAGCGCTTCCACCCTGGCGAATGACTGTCGATCCGGTGTATATCTTCGTCGTAGTATCCCGCCCTCACAGGGACCAGTCCTGGACGGCTGGCCCCAGGGCGGGTGCGGGAATGTGAACGCTATCCACTCCGAGGCCGATTCCCCAGGGTCGACCCCGTGTTGGTCGCTGTCGCTGTGGTGAGCCCCTCGGGTGTGGAGTGGTGTCTGCTTAGAAGCGAGTCGGTTACCTCCCAGTATACCTCGCATGGTGGGCATGAGAGCTGTGGTCCACCTTTCGTGGCCCCACTGCGCCTTCCTCGATCATCACAGGTTTTCGTCGTCCTCATTCTATTGTGGGTCTCCTCACTACTGTGGCCGTAAGCGTGCCCGTATGCCCGGAGAGGCCATTAAAAAACAGTCGGTCTTCCTTGACCCAGACTGAAAAAGGTACCTTTCCGGGTCTACTTGGCAGATGCTGCGAGGAGACGCAGCTCGCTTGGTGGGCCGGCGGAGTACCATCTTGACGAGCCGTGGAGCGGGGAGGCGGGAATGGCCCCCCACTGTGGACTGGGAGGAGTACATACTGCCGGGTTTGTACTCCATGCAGGCAGCGCTTGTCACCGTGGGGAATGACTGGTTGTTTCCGTGTTTATCTTCGTCGTAGTAGCCCACCTTCGCAGAGACCAGTCCTGGATGGCTGGCCCCAGGGCGGGAGTGGGAATGTGGACGCTGTCCACTCCGAGGCCGACTTGCCAGGGTCGACCCTGAGTCGGTCGTTGTCGCTGTGGTGAGCCCCTCGGGTGTGGAGTGGAGGTGTCTGCTTAGAAGGGAGTCGGATGCCTCCTAGTATACCTCGCACAGTGGGCATGAGAGCCGTGGTCCGCCGTTCATAGCTCCACTGCGCCTTCCACGATCATCACAGGTTTTCGTCGTCCTCGTTCTGTTGTGGGTCTGAAAGTAATAAAGCAGTAAGGGTGGGCAAGGGCTGGTGTGCAGAGTTAACGTGAAGAGCAAAGGCACAGGTGCGTGGAACCGCATCAAAGTACTGTATACTGCTTTATTATTAAAAGGAGAGAAAATGCGTTAGGGGCGTGCTCAGCTTGGGACACCACCAGCTGGGCCATCAGCTGCTGGATCGTTGGCTGGGACCACCTCAGCCGTAACAACAGCAGCCGCGCTTGGCCCCCAGGGGCCTGCTCAGGTGGAACACCAGCGGCTTGGCCATCGACTGCTGGATCCTCGGCTGGTACCTTATCGGCCGGAACAGCAGCAGCTGTGCCTGGCCCCCATGGGCATGCGCAGCTTGGGGCACCACCAGCTGGGCCATCGGCTGTGACCACCTCAGCTGGAACAACAGCAGCTGCGCTTGGCCCCCTGGCGTGCCCAGCTGGAACACCCCCAGCTGTGCCATCAGCTGCCGGCTCATCGGCTGGTACCGCATCAGCCGGGACAACAGCAGCTGTACATGGCCCCCAGGGGCAAGCTCAGCTGTAACACCACCAGCTGTGCCATCAGCTACTGGAACATCGGCTGGGACCACACCAGCCGGGACAACAGCAGCTGTGCTTGGCCCCCCAGGGCATGCCCAGCTGGAACACCACCAGCTGGGCCAGCAGCCACTGAAACATCGGGTGGTACCCCACCAGCAGGGACAACGGCAGCTGTGCCTGGCCCCCAGTGTAAGCGGGAAGTACTAAGGGACGCCAACAGGCCAAGGCAAGAGGGGGGTAAGTGGCATGGAACTGCAGAACCACTTATGCTCGAAGACGAATGAGAACTGTAACAAAAATATTAGCAAGAATGGTTAGAAAATGCTTACTTCCCTTCTTCCCTCGTGAAGATCCTCGTTTGGGACACGCCATCTGCAGCCTCGGCAACTGGACCTTGCAGCTGCGCGAAAATCTTCAGCCAGGACATCCTGAACTGGTCCTGGCCCCCCAGGGCATGCTCAGGTGAAACACCCTCAGCTGTGCCATCAGCTGCTGGATCATCGGCTGGGACCTCAGCAGCTGGCAAGGGCACGCTCCTCTGGAAGACTGCCAGCGGAGCCTGCGGCTGCTGGACCATCAGCTGGGACCACATCAGCTGGAACTACAGCAGCCGGGCTTGGCCCCCAGGGGCATGCTCAGCTGGAACACCGCCAGCTGTGTCGTCAGCTGCTGGATCATCGGCTGGGACCACCTCCGCCGGAACAACAGCAGCTGTGCTTGGCCGCCTGGGACATGCTCCGCTCGGAACGCCACCAGCTGTGGCATCAGTAGCTGGATCATCGGCTGGTACCACATCAGCCGGAACAACAGCAGCTGTGCTTGGCCCCCGGGGTCGTGCACAGCTGGGACACCACCAGGTGTGCCATTGGCATGCTGGATCATCGGCTGGGACCTCATCAGCCGGGACAACAGCAGCTGTGCTTGGCCCCCAGGGCATGCTCAGCTGGCACACCGCCAGCTGTGCCGTCACCTGCTGGAGCATCAGCTGGGACCACATCAGCCGGGACTGGTAATAAACACCACCAGGTGTGCCATCCGCATGCCGGATCATCGGGTGGGACCTCATCAGCCGGAACAGCAGCAGCTGTGCTTGGCCCCCAGGGCATGCTCAGCTGGCACACAGCCAGCTGTGCCGTCAGCTGCTGGATCATCAGCTGGGACCACATCAGCCGGGACTGGTAATAAACACCACCAGGTGTGCCATCCGCATGCCGGATCATCGGCTGGGACCTCATCAGCCGGAACAACAGCAGCTGTGCTTGGCCCCCAGGGCATGCTCGGCTGGCACACAGCCAGCTGTGCCGTCAGCTGCTGGATCATCGGCTGGGACCACATAAGCCGGGGCTGGTAATAAACACCACCAGGTGTGCCATCGGCATGCTGGATCATCGGCTGGGACCTCAGCGGCCGGAACAACAGCAGCTGTGCTTGGCCCCCTGGGCATGCTCGCTGGCACACCGCCAGCTGTGCCGTCGGCTGCTGGATCATCGGCTGGGAACACATCAGCCGGAACAACAGCAGCTTTACTTGGCCCCCAGTGTCGTGCTCCGCACGGAACACCGCCAGCTGAACTATCAGCTGCTGGATCGTCGGCTGGGAAGTAAAGTAAGCAATAGGAAATAACAAATTTATATAGATGGGACGTAGAACAACAAACACAATAAAATTATAAAATTAAAGAAATAAATAATAAATAAATTATAACATGAAACTAATAATGGAAAAATAAAATTAATAATAGGACACCACCCGCTGTGCCCTCAGCTGCTGAACCATCGACTGTGACCACCTCCGCCGGAGCATCAGCAGCTGTGCTTGGCCCCCGGGGGCATGCTCAGCTGGAACACCGCCAGCTGTGCCGTCTGCTGGCGGTACCACATCAGCCGGAACTACAGCAGCTGTGCTTAGCCCCCAGGGGCATGCACCGCTGGAGCACCACCAGCTGTGCCCTCAGCTGCTAGACATCGGCTGGGACCACATCCGCCGGAACAACAGCGGCTGTGCTCGGCCCCCAGGGGCATGCTCAGCTTGGGACCCCACCAGCTGTGCCAACAGTTGCTGGCTCATCGGCTGGGGCCACATCAGCCGGAACAACAGCAGCTGTGCTCGACCCCCAGGGGCAGGCTCAGCTTGGCACTCCACCAGCTGTGCCATCAGTTGCTGGACCATCGGCTGGTGCCACATCAGCCGGAACAACAGCAGCTGTGCTTGTCCCCCAGGGGCATGGTCGGCATGCTCAGCCTTCGGCTGCTGGATCATTGGCGGGAACCACTTCCACCGGAACATCAGCAGCCGGGAAGGGCGCTGGGTACACGCCGGGCACCGGGGACAATCCCAACTACAACTGGGCGCCGCACACGCGGGCGTGGAGGGGAACACGGGCAGGACTGTACCTTAGGATAATGGAGATGGGCCGGCTGCTCCGGCATAAGTCTAATCTGAAAAATATATTTTTAAAAAAAATTTTTCGAAATGAAAAGTTGGTGACGCCAAATAAAGACGACGAACCAAGCATCAGTTAGGTTAGGTTCGGTTAGGTTTGTTTTGGTGACCGGCTAGCTGCAGCTGTGCTCGGCCCCCAGGGGCATGCTCAGCTTGGCTCACCACCTGCTGTGCCAACAGTTGCTAGGTCATCGGCTGGCACCACATCAGCCGGAACAACAGCAGCTGTGCTTTGCCCCCAGGGGCTAGCTCAGCATGCCAGCCTTCGGCTGCTGGACCATCAGCGGGAACCACTTCCGCCGGAACATCAGCAGCCGGGACAGGCGCTGGGTACACGCCAGGCACCGGGGACAATCCCTACTACAACAGGGCACCGCGCACGCTGGTGTGGTGGATAACACGGGCAGGACTGTACCTTAGGATAATGGAGATGGGCCGGCTGCTCCGGCATAATTCTAATCTGGAAAATATATTTTTATTAAAAATTAGACAAAAATATAGAGCTGGCGACGCCAACTAAACATGACGAGCCAAGCGCCGGAAAGGTTAGGTTAGGTTAGGGTAGTTTAGGTTAGGTCAGCCCAACCTAACATATTCATCCAGTACCAACGTAATGCCAGGAAGCTCTCCGGCTTCCTCCGGCCCTCCGGCTGTGCTCAGCTGCTGGATCATCGGCTGGGACCGCATCAGCCGGAACAACAGCAGCTGTGCTTGGCCCCCAGGGGGCATGCTCAGCTGGCACACCACCGGCTGTGCCAACGACCGCTGGACCGTCGGCCGGGACTACATCAGCCTGAACATCGACGGCTGGGCTTGGCCCCCAGGGGCATGTTCAGCCGGCACACCGTCTGCTGGCCTATCAGCTGCTGGGTCATCGGCAGCGTATCCACGTCAGCCAAGACATCGGTAGCTGGGCCTGGCCCGAGCGCAGCCGTGGCCATTAGCCGCTGGACCCTTGGCAGGGACTACTGAAACGGGAAAAGTGAAAACACATAGCCAGACATAATGACTGCTTAAGAAATGAGCCCTTCATTGTGCATACCCCGACATTGTAATGGGTAACTAGCACTAGGCTCCTTCGCTATGTGCCATGACATTCTCCCTAGTTGCATCAAATGCTGCACTGGCGCACAGCTCAGAATGGATAAAGGCATTGAGTAATGTGGCCTTCCGTAACACAGTGCAGTAACACACGGACTTCAGACTTCGAAGACGCCTGAATCATTTTCCCACATTCTCGACACTCATGAGGGCGAACCGCCAATGATTTAACATGTGTGTTAAATAGTTTCACGTTCGTAAAACTCCTGCCACACTCTGCACACTCGAAACGGCATTCCCCTGGATGCCTTAACAAGTGTCCCTTCAGATGGCCAAGACGACTGAAACTCTTACCACACACTGGACACTCGTGAGGATTGTCATCCGAATGCACTAAAATGTGAGTCTTCATATGTCCACGCTGATTGAATCTCTCCCCACACTCTGGACACTCATGTGGTTTGTCACCTGAATGCACTAACATGTGAGTTTTCATACTTCCACGCTGATTGAAACTCTTCCCATACTCTGGACACTCATGTGATTTGTCACCTGAATGCACTAACATGTGAGTCTTCATATGACCACGCCGACTGAATCTCTTCCCGCACACTGGACACTCATGAGGTTTATCACCTGAATGCACTAACATGTGCTGTATTAATATTCCACGTTTACTAAATTTTTTGCCACACTCGGCACATTGGAAAGGTCTCTCATCCGCATGCACCATCCTGGGAGTCTTCATATTTCCACGCTGACTGAATCTCTTCCCGCACTCTGGACACTCGTGAGGTTTGTCATCTGAATGCACTAACATGTGAGTCTTCATATGTCCACGCTGCTTGTATCTCTTCCCACACACTGGACACTCATGAGGTTCCTCACCTGAATGCACTAACATGTGAGTTTTCATACTTCCACGCTGAATGACTCTCACACTGGACACTCATGAGGTTTAACACCTGAATGCACTAACATGTGTTGTATAAGTATTCCACGTTCTCTAAATTTATTGCCACACTCGGCACATTGAAAAGGTCTCTCATCCGCATGCACCCTCCTGTGAGTCTTCATACTTCCATTTTGAAGGAATCTCTTCCCACATTCTGAACAATCAAGAGGATAGTCACGTGAATGCACTAAGAAGTGACGCTTCACACTTCCAGGACGGGTGAATACCTTCGGACACTGAGGACACTGGTGAGTCTTCATCTTCTTTATGACAGGTGCAGTTTGTGTGAAGGTTTTCTCCCCAGGATGTTGGGAGAAGCGTCAAGGCTTGAGTGTTGTTTCTTAGAGTTAGACTTGATGTGAGCACTTGGCGGTCAATGGTGGTGCTTCTTCTTTATGATAAGTGCAGTTTGTGTCAAGGTTTTCCCTTAATGCTCGTGCTGGACATCTTTTGTTGACACTCGTGAGTTTTGTGGTGTACCTGCGGGGCGGCGGCGAGCCAGAAGGCGCCGCGCCTGTGCTCCCAAGTACCCCGCTCTACGCGCGCGCGCGCCGCTTAGTCGTTTAGACAGTGGAGCACGGTAATGCGTATCCTTCCCCACAGAATTTCACCGCTTTTATGATAAAAGCAGTGACTATAACATCAGAGGGCCACGGTTGTTCAACACCCTCCCAGCGAGCTTAAGAAATATTGCAGGAACAACCGTGGACATCTTCAAGAGGAAACTAGATTGTTTCCTCAAGGAGTACTGAACCAACTGGGCTGTGGTAGGTTCAAGTTCAAGTTCAAGTATGTTTATTGAGATAAGCAAGAAATACATCTCAAAGGGATAGAGTAGCTTAGGCTATTTCTACCCCCCTCTACTTCAAGTCCCTCAAGGGGCGCACAAATTCAGTGAGTCAAATACACAAATAACATTACAAGAATCCCATTTAACATCGCAGGTTAATATAGTAAGTACAGCATATTACAAGAATCCCATTTAACATTGCAGGTTAATATAGCAAGTACAGTATATAATTGTCACACTCTTGGGGCAAACTTTTTGTAGCTCCTAAGTATACTGTCTATCATACCATTATCACACATCCAAACAATTTGATGTGGTACGCTATTTAATTCCTTATTTCTATAGTTTTCAATAAGTTGACACTCTAATACATAATGTTCTAAGGTGTGGGCGTGCGGCATACTACATAATTTACACTCCTTATCTTCTTCACTGACATCAACACCGTATTGCCAGATATATTTGTATCCTAATCTTAATCTCATGTAAATTGAATCCTTCCAAGTAGACTTTCCTTTACCATAGGTGAAGGACGAATTTGTATTTATTATTGAATAATGCTTAAGTGTGTTACTACTGTCCACCATTGCCATTCTCTTTATCATTTCTTCACCCTCTTGGATCATCTTGATTCTTGTTTTTATTTGTTTCAAGGTTAACTGACATATAACATCAACAAGAGGTTTTTCAGTGGCTCTTTTCGCTATGTCATCAACTACCTCATTCAACAGGATTCCCACATGTGAAGGGATCCACATGAATCTTACTTTATACCCAGTTTTTTCTAATTTCTTAACATTCTCTCTACACTCTATCACAATATTCTGATATACTGGGCGTCTGCTATTTAAAGACTCTAACGCTCCTCTGCTGTCAATAAAGAAGCACGCATTTTTACCACATTTGACTACTTCCTGTAATCCTGCTAAAACTCCTTGGAGTTCAGCCTGCGTTGAAGAGATATTGTCAGTTAAGCGGCGTCCAATAACAGTATCTACAGTGCCGATGTCAGTGTACTCCCTGATCAAGACTCCACATCCTGCCTTCCCATCCCTAGCTACTGACCCATCACAATATACATGTAGAGTGTTTTCTGTGGGCAGTTTTCTAATTATACAATCATATGTCGCCCTCAGCTCTCCTATTTCATACATACTTTTTTTCTTTTGCAAGGGAGTAATTACTACATCTATATTACAATCCTCCCATGGTGGTGTGAATTTTCTCTTGGGCACCGCAATACACTCTGTAATAACATCATACTTTATAACATTAGCACATAAGTTATTCATATATACTCTCTTCTTCATCATACATTGTTCACTACTTCCCACCTTTTGTACCGAGAGGATTAATTCATTAGCTCCCCCACCTCTCATTAATCTAATGGCAGAGGCTACATTTATCTCTGAAATTCTATCCCCAATACTCTGCAGATTAAGCTCCATCCTCATTATCTCAATCATAGCATTTCTTGGGCATCCTAAGATAATTCTCATGGCTTCATTTTGTACCTTCTCCAACTTGCCCATCCTACCTTTACCAAAACAAGAAATGACAGGTGCAGCATAATCAATAAGAGATCTTACAGTACTCAAGTATATCATTCGTAGCACAGGGACTCCCACTCCCTTTCCACAGCATGCCAAGGCCTTCAGAGGTTGTAATCTCTTCCGACATTGACCCAACAGTCTGTTCATCTCAGCTTCCAAACTCTCATGGGTATATCCAACTTATATGCCTAAATATTTATATATATTAACTCTCTCTATTTTTACCATTTATTTTCAATATAATGGGCCTCCGACTTCTACATTCAAACTTAGTTTTGTTTTCATTAACCACCAGTCCCATATGGTGACACAGGTATCCGAAATTGTCCAACACTGTTTGAACCTTTGAAATATCTTTGCCCTGAAACAAAATATCATCGGCATATATGATTGGAGTTACCCCATTTGAGTATCTCTCAGATGCTATCTTATTCATTAGTACATTAAACAGGGTGGGACTCAACACGCCTCCCTGAGGTGTGCCGAGTTCAAAAGACCTCACACCTGACATACAACCTTGATACCACACCTGAGCCTTCTTTCGTAAAGATAATCCCCTATCCAGCGCAATAATCTCCCTTTAACACCAAGACCAGCTAATTCATATAAAATAACCTCATTGTTGGCTTTATCAAAAGCTCCTTGTAAATCAATAAAAATTCTATAATAATCATTTTCATTAGCTAGACATTTAATAATACAATCAGAGGTACTTTTTCCTTTAAGGAACCCGAACAAATTACTAGACAGCTGATCACCTATTATATATAAAAGTCTATTTAAAAATGATCTCTCCATCACTTTACAAAAACACGAGGTTAAAGACACAGGTCTGTACTCTCCATTGGCTTTAGGGATAGGGATGATCATAGCTTTTTTCCATTTACTGGAAATACTGCCCTCTTTATAACTAATATTAAAGAGGTCTAAGAGTGGGCTTTTCGTCATAATGGCAAGTTCATAAGTATTTCATAAGTTACTCCATCCTCCCCAGGGGCGGTAGATTTCCCAACTTTAATCGCCGTTATTAGTTCTAAGCCCATCATCACCCAGCAAAAATCTGCTATCAGATTAATAACAAATTCTGCTTTCAGACAACACTCAGCTCCCTTGTTTAAATCCCTAAACTTGCTAAATATTAACTTCCTCCACACATTCTTTTGTGTCAACTACATTTACAAAACCTGTTCTTAAAGCAAACCATGCTCTGAAACTCTCCCTGGACAGATGTAATAGGACCCATTATCACCACACCAGAAATAAATATCTCTTTGATATCCCCAGGGTCAAACTTAATCTGTGTAAACACTCTATGCAAATTAAGGGACCTAGTCTATGGAACTCGATCACTCCCTAGTGAATTGAAAAGCTGTCAAACTTTTGCCTTATTTAAAAGCAAAACCAAAAAGTACCTAATTCATCTTCTTAGTTTCCTACACTTAGACTCGGTGCAAGTATCTCTGGGAATTCTCATTATCTGCCGATGTAGACCTGACCAAAGTAAACTGTGTCAACAAAATTATTCGCACACCTCCGTCACTATGTGATGGAGTGCGAAAAGATACGTGAATTTAAAGACAATTCTATAACCAATGTTCCAGCGATGTGTAAATATTTCATTCAAAATGATCTGCTACCAGAAATTTTAGCCAAATATCCCCAGTTTGCTAACTGTAGGTAGTAACTGAGTGATTGTAACCTATCNAATAGGAAAGCGTCTTAGGTCTTTTCTTTTGTCAAATATTAGGAGACAAAAAAAAAAACACTTCATGAAAATCAATATCATTATGCGCTTTCTATGATGGAATTTTATGTTTACCATATGAGGTATAATTTACCCGGTGATGATGGCATATAAACATCTACCAAGAAATTTTACTCTAAAGGTGAACACTAAACATTGACTTATAGTTGAGAGGGTCCCATTAAATGTTGATAGGTCGAATTAAAAATGTATCTAATTTTGATCTGGTAGCTCTCAGTATAGGACAAGCAGGCAACTCACAATCATCATTAACACATGAAGACAGATGCGTATGCAATAGAGTTGAATATAAGATTAACACCGAACAATGTGGATGTCTAGAAACGACTACATGATGACGAACCCGGCGAAACATTAGACAAATCGGGGTACAAGTTTTTTCTGACATGATGCACTGTGGGCAAATTCATACAGCAACACATCCGTTCCATCGTGGTTAGCAAACCATTCTAATATTTGTAATAAACTTTGAGTATTAATTTCACAATATCGTTGTTTTTTTGATATGGTCTCAGGCGTTATAGATACAGATTCTATCTTAACCAACTTTCTCAAATCCACATTTTTATCATTGGAATGGATATTGTTTTCTTCTATTTTAACAATAATAGACTTGCTAGTTGAATTAGTATTTTTTTTCTCTTTTATCTTCTTCTGTAGGATTCTAATACCATTCCATCGACAAACGCCAAGTTGAAGTTGTTCTTTATCATCATAAGCCAAATTCATACATGGTTCAATTATTACTTTGGCTCCCTCACTGATATCGCTAATATCATCCTGGAAAGATTAGATTTAATCATGAATGCACCTGAGACATTATTTATTTATTTATTTATTTATTATAATATAGTGTCCAAAGCTTCAATAATAAATTCTGTAACTTCAATCAATATCTGATAAATATTAGGCTAATTAAAACTTTAATGCTTATCAATAACTTTTAGAGGTACTTACACCACAAGATTCCTTGGATAGCTCCATTAAGTAACCCACATTACTACTGACTGGGATTCTGGCATACTGGTTGACTGGACTGGATACGGAGGCTCTTATATATTGTAACACCGGCATATAGCAGGTAACTTAATGTAATGGTTAATTTATCTCTTTGAATCATATTCAGTTGTAAATATAGAATAGAAAAGTTGATTCAATGACGATAACCACACTTGGTGTTTAAATCGGAATATACGTTACTAACTTGTAATGGAAAAACACTCTTAATCAAAAAATTGTCTTAAAGGGAAGGGAAACATATCAGTTATTGTTTCTGCTTTATTAACAGTAGCACTGCTTGGTAATAATGTGATATATTGATATTTTACAAAGAAGATTATGGTTTGGTTATTATTTCCATAATCACATACCTCATATTTTATAGTCTTGTAATTAATGGAAAGAGAGAATGTGAGGTATTTAATTCATTATTCATCAAATCAAAATATAAAGATAAGTAAAATAGTAAAAGATCATAAATATATATTTTTATTTTATATTAAATTATTTATATTCTATATAAAAACATGTTTAGAAAGTGTTAGTTTTTAATACACAACTAATTAACTAAAAGTCTGAATCCAATGTAAAAAAATTATATTGATCTGAATTCATTACACCACATTTTTGATAGTCACTTACTTTTTTTTCAAAGAAATTAGTTTTCCCTTCTAATGAGATATTTTCCATAAAGTCAAATGGATTTTCTGCATTATAAAGTTTCTTACAACCGAGTTCAAAGAGAAGTCGGTCAGCTACAAATTCTATATACTTCCCCATTAGATCACAATTCATACCAATAAGTTTAATTGGTAAGGCATCTGTTAAAAATTCTTGTTCAATCTTCACAGCATTATCAATGATAGAATATATATATTTATGATCAGGCTTATTAATCAAGTACTTAAATATCAAGCAAGCAAAATCTGTGTGTAACCCTTCATCTCTAGAAATCAGTTCATTACTGAAGGTTAGACCTGGCATTAAACCACGTTTTTTTAACCAAAATATTGCAGCAAATGAACCACTAAAGAAAATACCCTCTACTGCAGCAAAGGCAACAATGCGTTCGGCATATGTTGCCGTTCTATTGGTAATCCACCTTAGAGCCCAATCAGCCTTTTTCTTAACAGCTGGTAACGTTTCAATAGCATTAAATAATCTGTTCTGCTCCTGTAAATCTTTTATGTATGTATTAATAAGTAAACTGTACATTTCATTGTGAATATTTTCAATGGCAATCTGAAAACCATAAAAACACCTCACCTCTGGTATTTGTACTTCTTGGCAAAAACGTTCAACAAGATTTTCATTGACGATACCATCTGATGCGGCAAAAAATGCTAGTACATGTGAAATGAAGTGACGTTCCTTTTCATTAAGTTTCTGTTCCCAATCTACAATATCCTTTGACAAGTCTACTTCTTCAACTGTCCAAAATGATGCTAGCGCCTTCTTATACATTTTAAAGATCTCATGATTTTTAATTGGGAACAGTGTAAAACGTCCTGGATTTTTAATCAAAAAGGGTTCAATCATCTCCTGAAAAAATATACAAATAAATAAAATATTTATTTTAACATTGTCTTCAATATCATAGTATAAACAATTAAATTATTAAATTTTGAGTAAAAAAGAGATTAATTTACTACGTACATGTTCTTCCATCCTATATTTTATGTAAACTAAAATGGGTACACACAAACACAAACATAATATATATATATATATATATATATATATATATAATATATATAATATATATATATATATATAATATATATATATTATATATATATATATATATATATATATGTCGTACCTAGTAGCCAGAACGCACTTCTCAGCCTACCATGCAAGGCCCGATTTGCCTAATAAGCCAAGTTTTCATGAATTAATTGTTTCTCGACTACCTAACCTACCTAACCTAACCTAACCTAACTTTTTCGGCTACCTAACGTAACCTAACCTATAAAGATAGGTTAGGTTAGGTTAGGTAGGGTTACCTTACCTTGAGGATACCTTGAGGTGCTTCCGGGCTTATCGTCCCCGCGGCCCGGTCATCGACCAGGCCTCCTGGTTGCTGGACTGATCAACCAGGCTGTTGGACGCGGCTGCTCGCAGCCTGACGTATGAGTCACAGCCTGGTTGATCAGGTATCCTTTGGAGGTGCTTATCCAGTTCTCTCTTGAACACTGTGAGGGGTTTGCCAGTTATGTCCCTTATGTGTAGTGGAAGCGTGTTGAACAGTCTCGGGCCTCTGATGTTGATAGAGTTCTCTCTCAGAGTACCAGTTGCACCTCTGCTTTTCAACGGGGGTATTCTGCACATCCTGCCATGTCTTCTGGTCTCATGTGATGTTATTTCTGTGTGCAGGTTGGGACCAGCCCCTCTAATATTTTCCACGTGTAAATTATTATGTATCTCTCCCGCCTGCGCTCAAGGAATACAGATTTAGGCTCTTTAGTCGGTCCCAATAGTTTAGATGTTTTACCGAGTGGATTCTAGCAGTAAAGGATCTCTGCACGCTCTCCAGGTCAGCAATTTCACCAGCAGTGAAAGGGGCTGTCATTGTGCAGCAGTACTCCACTCTAGAGAGCACAAGCGTTTTGAAAAGTGTCATCATCGGTATAGCATCTCTAGTGTGAAAAGTTCTTGTTATCCAACCTGTCATTTTTCTTGCAGTTGTGACGGCTACTTTATTGTGTTCTTTAAAGGTAAGGTCTTCCGACATGAGTACACCCAGATCCTTTACATTGCCTTTTCGTTCTATGTTATGATTTGCCTGAGTTTTGTACGTGGTTTCCGTTTTTATATTTTCATTTTTTCCATAGCGCATGAGCTGGAACTTGTCTTCGTTAAACACCATATTATTTTCTGTAGCCCATAGAAAGACCTGATCTACATCTGACTGGAGGTCGCCGTGTCCTCTATGTTGCCTACTCTCATGAAGATCCTAGTGTCATCTGCAAAGGATGATACAGTGCTATAGGTTGTGCTCTTGTCTATGTCCGATANTTAATTCATGAAAACTTGGCTATTAGGCAAATCGGGCCTTGCATAGTAGGCTGACAAGTGCGTTCTGGCTACTAGGTACGACATATATATATATATATATATATATATATAATATATATATATATATATTATATATATATATATATATATATATATATAATATATATATATATATATATGTCGTACCTAGTAGCCAGAACGCACTTCTCAGCCTACTATGCAAGGCCCGATTTGCCTAATAGGCCAAGTTTTCATGAATTAATGTTTTTCGACTACCTAACCTACCTAACCTAACCTAACCTAACTTTTTCGGCTACCTAATTTAACCTAACCTATAAAGATAGGTTAGGTTAGGTTAGGTAGGGTTGGTTAGGTTCGGTCATATAACTATGTTAATTTTAACTCCAATAAAATTTTTTTACCTCATACATAATGAAATGGGTAGCTTTATCATTTCATAAGAAAAAAAATAATGAAAATATATTAATTCATGAAAACTTGGCTTGTTAGGCAAAACGGGCCTTGCATAGTAGGCTGAGAAGTGCGTTCTGGCTAATAGTTACGACATATATGTCGTACATTAGAACATTAGCTATGAGTTCAGACCTATCGTGATGCCTCACCGTATTTGCTTTGACAATTTACAGCTCAGGATTTGGTCTTTCATATGTCAATCAGTGCCAACAGGATATTATAGTTACTCAAACTTAAATCTATTTACCAGAACATGACCATGATTTTGGTTGGATAACTTTACTACCCCTCAAATAAATCTTGGATTGATTATGAATGATTGTATATTAAGTATTTTTTGAAGTATTCAAAGGAATGACAGAAACGACTGCTAAATACTTTTATATATTATAAACATATTGATTAAGTTTGCCGAGCTCCATTGGTATCTATTTTTTTTTGTCGTATTTTATTTATCAATTCTATCTGGGGGCCTGGTTCTTGGTCTTTGTTTTGAGTTAAAATAACATAACTCCAACACCATATTTATGAAAAATGTTACCTAATGGGTAAAAAGAAGAAAGATGATGTAAAAAAAGAGATTAAATTAACTAAAATATACTATACAATACTTTTTGATAATGTGTGGTCTGTGTGTACTCACCTATTTGTACTCACCTATTTGTGCTTGCGGGGGTTGAGCTTTGGCTCTTTGGTCCCGCCTCTCAACTGTCAATCAACTGGTGTACAGATTCCTGAGCCTACTGGGCTCTATCATATCTACATTTAAAACTGTATATGGAGTCAGCCTCCACCACATCACTGCCTAATTCATTCCATTACTAACTACTGCAGCTCCTGTGCCAGGTAAGTTACGGGCTCACCATAGCCCGTGCTACTTGGAACTTGTTCCGAGTAGCTGAATCTATAACAACAACAACAGATCATTCATGCATATATAGACGCATCATCAACATGAATGATATTGACCTATCCATGTCATTAGTGCCTTCATTAAGACCCCTTGTGCGCTGAAGGCTGCGATTGGTAAATAAGTTTCATTATTAATTAAGATAATTAGTGGCGATATGTTGTTCGTTAACCTCATTAGTACTGTAACTGCCCTCCTTTCTTCTTCCTTTTTTTTCTATCTCGTTATCACTCCTCTCTCTATTTTATGTTTGAAGCTAATTTTTATTATAGATTAGCTTAAAAAATGTTTTTCAAGATTCGAATTAGGTGACAATGCAATCTAGAAAATACGCTTCTAACTTCGAACAGTAACAACAATAATATTTTGTTTCTTCTTTTTTTACAGAATAAAGAGCGAGGAAGCTTTTGGAAAGAGAAGAACCTAGAAATGTGTCCGGTTTGAAATACGCTCCTGATTAGAGGGAACATCGTATGAAACGTTTTGTTTATTGCGTGTGTTAAGTGCAGTGATATGTGCGTGTGTTGCGTGTACCAGTGTTGTCGGTCAAGGATCCCGTTCTCGAAGGCCCTTACCCGTCCCTCCTACACCACTTGGAGTCAGGACTCATAGGCGACCTCTCTGGCAGGTCACCCTCAACACCGTCAAGATTTATTGGTCAAACTCTCCCCAGATTTTTAAGGTAAGAAGTCCTGTCTTTCTTATATATGGAGCTACCCTTTTTTCTTTTTTCCCCTTATAGGTTATATAAGATTCAGAATAAACATATTTTAATTATTAGAATTCTGGCTCGTTTTAACTACGATGCCTCGACCCCGAGGAGCAACTGATCCCAGTGTTTGGGGCAAGGTTTTGGAGCCCTGTCTTCCCTCGCGTCGCCTGAACCAGCCAAGAGTCTCGTGACGTAAACATGTTTTTGCACCTGGTGGCTCTTGTCATAAGAATTGATGTGGTAGCATAGGATAGTGTCTGGGTAGTGTTGAGCGGGCTGCTGAGGCCAGGCCAGCGGAACAGCCTATTTGGCTCTCTTGGGCGGGAGAAAGAAAAGGTTTGGCGGGAAGTTGTCTACTGAACAAGTCCCTGGCGGAGACATTTCAGGGAACACGTGTGATACACCAACATAAAATTTGTATTAATTAATTATGGTGACGATAATGAAGAATCATCAACATGAGGGGGAATTCCAAACGATATCGAGTTAGCCGTAATTAGTTTGAGAACTTGGCATACTTGCCAGCCTCGCAGCATCCAGCAGAGGGACAATTGGAGTATTGGAAGCGCTGGTGCGTGACGCCTGGTGTGTGTTCTCTGGTGATTTGTACAGAGGCAAACTCTGAACGTTGAGCAGGTTGGGGACGGAGGGGGGGGGGGAGGGGGAGGTGGCTGGACTAACAACACCTGCCAGAAACTGATTGGAATTGATCTTGGGGGGAAAGTAATTTCAAATTGAGCTTAAAAAGGCGAGTTGTGGATAAAAACACGCACACACACACACCCACACACCACACACACACACACACACACACACACACACACACACACACACACACACACACACACACACACACACACACACACACACACACACACAACACACACACACACACACACACACCACACACACACACACACACACACACACACACACACACACACACACACACACACACACACACACATACACACACACTACACACACACACACAACACTAAACACATCACACACACACCACACACACACACACTAAACACACACTACACACACACACACACACACACCCACACCACACACACACACACCACACACCACACAACACACACACACACACACACACACACACCACACACACACCACACACACACACACACAACACACAGAAGTGATGTGGTGGAGGCTGAATTCATACACAGTTTCAAATGTAGATATAATAGAGCCCAGCTGGGGTAGGGGGGCAGGGGTGTAGTGTGGCTGGGGTTGTGGTGTGGCTGGGGTTGTGGTGTGGCTGGGGTGGGGGGGCAGGGGTTGTGGTGTGGCTGGGATGGTGTGGCTGGAGTGGAGTGGTTGTGGGTGTTAGTATAGCCGGGATGGTGTGGCTGGGGTGGTGTGGTTGGGGGTGGTAGTGTGACTGGGGTAGAGGTGTGGCTAGGGTTGTGGCGTGGCTGGGGTTGTGGTGTGGCTGGGGTTGTGTGTGCTGGGATGGTGTGGCTGAGACGTGTGTTGGTGGGATGGTTTAGCTGGGATGGTGCGACTGGGTTGGTGGGACTGGCATGGTTTAGCTGGGATGGTATAGCTGGAATGGTGTGGCTGGAGTGAGGTGGTTGTTGGTGTTAGTATAGCTGGGATAGTGTGGTTGGAGTAGTGTGGCTGGAGTGGGTGGTTGTAGTGTTTGTATAGCGGGATGGTGAGGCTGTGGTGGTGTGGTTGGGGGTGGTTGTGTGACTGGGGTTGTGGCTGGGAGTATATGTAACCCAGTGGAGGCAAGGACATAAATGAAACAAAATGGTTAGATGTCCATGTTTTATTCCCTTGTTTGAGATTGCCACTTATGTGAATATACGTCACTATAAATTTTATACTATATATTTAACTAGTTTGATTATCATTAACAACTATAAAGTTTGTTCAAACTTTATTTACTTGTTGTATATGCTACAACTGCAACCTGATCCGAAATATAGTTCCTCAAGGTAACACTGGTAAATTAAAGTCCTTCATTAGTTTCTTAAACATCATCCTCTTTAAGATAGTAATATCATGCCGAGGTATACCTTTAATAAGACTACTACTCAAAGACTCGACGTTGTGGTTGATGGCCGCGTTGTGGTCGATAGCCGTTACTACCATTCTGAACTCAACCATTGAACGACTTACATATTTGTCTTTGGAGATTCTATTCCAAACTCGATTGTGTAGAGACTCATTTTGCTTTACCTTCAGACACTTTTTCATGTTTTCCTCCGAGACAAGATCGTAGATGTTGTAGTAGATCTGTCTGACTTCGGTAGACGTTTCATTGAACATTCCGAATAGGCAGGCCCTCCTCATTTTTCTCCAGTCTGTGTTGATGTTGTCACTGATGGCTCGTTTGAAGTGAACCATCATTAGCTTTCCATTACCTTCAGCCTTCTCTTTTGACACCAAGTTGCAGAGCTCTATATGAAGTCTCTTGACTAAATAATTTTTACGCTCAGTCTTTTCCACCTTTACGTTTCCATATGGTCCAGCACCGTAGTTCATTCCACAAACTTTATTGTAGGCAGAAGAGGAGAACATGTTATCCACCAAAGTTGTATACCTGAGTTTGATGCTTGGTGATCGACCCCACATCAACACTGCAGCATCCTCTTCCATATTTTTGGGACTGCTGTGGTAATTCTTTTCACAATGTGGTAGATGTTTAGCCATCTCATTATCAAACTGAGCCTCGTTTATTTCTCTAGTCCGTTCCCTACGTTCGAGAATTTGGCACTGAATGCAGGTTTTTTTACTGAATACATTGATGTCCACAACCATTCCTGTCAACATTTCCACAACGAAAGCAGTGCCAATTTGTGAATAAGGCCTCCTAGATCCGTCAAAAGACACATCAATGTTAAGGAAGCCATCAATGGGGTCTATATTTAACTGTTCTTTATAATGGTCAAATATTATACTGCGAGTGCTTTCTTGCACTTCTTCCCATCTCTTATTAATCACATCTCTTATATGATTCTCGCACCTGCTATACACCAACGGTGACACAAATTTCATTCCATTTATGGCACACATACTCTTGTAGAACATGTATCCTTTGCCATTTATCATGTTGAAGTATACTAATGTCTTCAGAATCTCGAAATTTCCTATCAACACTCGTGAAAATATATGATTACAGTGGCTACAACTTTCTGTCACTTGCACATTATGTTGATCAACCTTGACTGTATGAAGTAGTGTATTATGCGAGCAATTTTGACATAATTTTAAAACATTATCATCTAAGTACTTTTCAAGTTCCTTATCTGTCACCATTAGTACTGTCTCATGTGATGTTACTTCTTCGCTATCTTTACGTCTTTTCAAACCACTGGAAGTACCTACAAAATCACCATTTTTATGATTTTCAGTCAATGTTTGTGTAACTGTAAGTTTACAATGACTACAGCTTTTGGTCACTTGTACATTATCATGTCGATCAGATATCTTGACTGTATGACATAGTTTAGCATGTAAACAATCACACACATAATTATCATCAAGGTACTTCTCAAGCTTCCTATCTGTTATTAACACTGTCTCCTGTGATTTTATTTTATAATTAATTTCTTGACACTGACTGTAATCTGCATCTTGTCTCAGCTCTTGAGCTGAAGCAGCTTTCTGTTGTTGATAAATAGGGCGAGCATATACCGCTTGTGCTTGCTTAAGTTTTCGCGTCTTAGATTTGCGTGGCATTGTGCAATCTCTCTGTATTACTGTATGACAGCATTCATCTTCTGTAACAGGAAACAAATATTAAAATAAATAAAAAATTAATGGTATGTTTTTGTGAGTCTGGTCGTATAAAAAGTTTCTCATTTCATAGGATATATATGGTGAGCCCTAAGTGGGACCTACTTGACACAGGAGCAGAGGGAAGGGTGGGCAAGAGGCCGTATTGGATATAATTGACTGTAACAGGAGGTGGCAACGAGCGGGTTGTGACTGAGTTGAACAGGATGTGAGCCTCCGTTTTATACCCTCAGCGCTCAACGTTTATCTGTTATCTTTGTGGAATATCCGGTACTTATTATCAATGTCAGTGTTTGTGTGTGTGTGTGTGTGTGTGTGTGTGTGTGTGTGTGCCACTGTCCGCCACCGCCACCACTGTCCGCCCGCCGTAATTGTCCGCCACCGCCACCACTGTCCGCCCGCCGTAATTGTCCGCCACCGCCGCCACTGTCCGTCACCGCCGCCACTGTCCGCCACCGCCGCCACTGTCCGCCACCGCCGCCACTGTCCGCCACCGCTGTCCACCACCGCCGCCTCACGCCACTGTCCGAAACCGCCGCCAGCCGCCACTGTCCGCAATCGCCGCCTGCCGCCACCGACCACCACCGCCGCCTGCCGTCACTGTCTGCCACTGCCGCCACTATCCGCCACCGCCGCTCGCCGCCACTGTCTGCCACCGCCGCCACTGTCCGAAACCGCAGCCTGCCGCCACTGTCAGCCACCACCGCCGCCTACCGACACTGTCCGCCGCCGCCTGCTGCCGCTGTCTGCCACCTCCGCCCGTTGCCGCTGTCGGCCGCAGCCGCCGCCAACCGCCACTGTGGTTGGGGGTGGCGGTGGCGGTGGCGGCTGGTGGCGGTTGGGGGTGGCGGTGGCGGCTGGTGGCGGCCAGCTGGGACACACCCTTCACCACTGAAGGTCTGAGCACAACTAACAATGTGTGTCTCTCTCACCACCAGCCCAGTGTTGCCTGCTCGCCCTCTCAAAATGTTTCCTTCATAGATTGTATATTATCTTTGAACAACAAGTTTGATTATCAAGGAAATAATTCATATATTATTGTCACATTAATACTGTGCAATAATTATCCAGGACAAACCGAAACGTCGTCGTTCCTTTTATCCTTTCCGTCCCATCGTTCACATACTAGTCGTCGTTCTAGTGTGTGGTCTGGTCAACATACTTTAGCCACGTTATTGTGATTCATCGCCTGCATTGTCAACAATATCTCCAATTCCAGCTCCCGGATAGTAAACCCTTTACCTGTTCACCCTATATCTGGCCCCATACGTCCTGTCTAAATACCTCACCTGGGAATCTCCCACAGCTAATTGCTTTACGTTCAATATAACAGATTCCTTGAATCATTCCTCGGATGTTGTAAGGTTCTTTGTGTATGTAAGTGAACAAAGAACTAAAGATACAAATTAAATACATAGTTTAAAATGTGTATGTGACGTATATTCACATAAGTGGCAATCTCAAGCAAGGAGATAAAACATGGACATCAAACCACTTTGCTCCGCCCATGGCATTGCCTCCACTGGGCCACACATCCAGACTGCACCCAGAGCACTATGACATCCACATCTCAAACTTTGTGTTGTGAGTCCCAGAAGTCAATGTTACACGGTCACCTTAAGGATCCACAATTTGGAGTACTGTACTAATAATGTTTGTATTACTTTACCTTTCTAATAATATGATGTTGTATTAGAGTTCATATGATATGCTTCAATGAACCAATATACAACCCTGAAATGTTATCCTACTTAGTAATCCTTGTTCATTATTTTGTGTATTGTTATTATTGTGTATTATTCTAACACGCTCTTGTATCAATATTTATTGCAATGTAACCGTAAATAATTTTTATCAATTTTACTGTAATTTTTAAAATTATCTCTACCTGTTAATTAAAGATTTAGATATAAAAATCTGTTAGTTTAAGGACTGGCCCAAAACGCTATACTATGCAAATGGCTTTACAATCCCCACAACAAACCAACTAACTCCCAGGTACCACCTACTTACTGATAATGAACAACATCTTACCAGAAGTGAACACCACCAGTCAGCAGGTCACTTACACACAATGTTTTCTTATGACGTCAAAATTATGAGACAGATGACAGGACTGGTCGAAAAAATAAATGGTTGATAGAGTTTACGTGTTGGATATCCGACATAGCTAGGTCCGGCCCTAGTCCAGACTTAGTAAGGTTCTGCACGAATCTACGATCAGTAATATCACATGGTGGCAGGTCTGCTATACATACTAGTCTTAAATTCCATTTTCTCTAATTCTCGTCATGATATTGAAATATAAAATAAGTAATTAGGAAAAAACTTTATTTTACAAGATACTGGACATTGACATATTGTAGATGTTGTGTCATGTACATTATATAGTATTATATAGTATAGGCGTCAGGTGTGTTTTCACTCAAAACTTTCAGGAAGTTTTATCTTGAAGTCATTTAAAAGTACTAAGTTTAGCTTCAGTAGAATATCGTCAAGGGTCACTGGCTCACACATACTACTAGACCATGTAATTGCAATTATTTCTTTTAGAGAAATAACATTTATATATCTTATATCAACAATATTTAGCAGCATCAGCCCAAGAGCCTTCACATCTCGGGAATATGTCAAGTTTTTCTTTAGGTGTAGTTTGGTCTCCAGTTTTCTTCGAGCTTTTTGACTCAATGTCAATAGGACATCTTGTTTGAGAATTGACTGTCCAAAGTCAATTAGAAATACTTGTGGTAGCTTATGTTGACAGAGGGTCACCCTTACATTTCGGGCATGAATATCATTATGAATAACTCCACGAGCGTGGAGCTCGCGCAGGCACTGACCAACTTTCAAAACAATATATATGATAAGCCAATCTGGAATATCTTTCCGAATGGCCTCTGAGAGTGTTAACTCGCCCCGGAAAGACATCACTAGAGCTCTTGGCTTGTAGCAAACGCCGAGTAGTCTCGGAGCTCCACCTGCACCATTAAGTCTTTCCATGATAAAAAGCTCTGTCCTGAAGGCCTTTTCAGAAATTTTATTTTTTTTCATTGTCTTCAAAATTGCATATTCTTTCCCCCAGGGAATGCGCCATACAATACCGAAATCTCCCTCGTCTATATATTGTCTCTGAGACAGGAGTTCATCAAAATTTACACCGATTATAAGAGTCTGATCTTTCATTTTGTATAATCTAATTAATCTGACTAACAAATAAGCTACTTGCTTGACTGAGTTTATTTGACTGACTAAATGGATTAATTAGGATTAAGCTACCAATAAGATAGCACGAAATAAATTTTATTTATTATTATGGTCTCATTTAATCGTCAAGCGGTTATCATAGGAGGATATTTATTTATTGTTAAGTTGTTAGACACCTTTTTTTTTTTTACTTGGACTTCGTGACTTAAAGGTGGTTTCTACATAAGTTGGTTTTTTCAAGCAGAAGATCAAATATAATATAAATATAAAGGTTAAAGAATGACAGAATTCATATTAAATTTTCTATGCTATTGCGTCTGATGGGGTAGGTCTCATTATTGTTATCTCAATCACAACCACCACCAATGCCACCAATGCCACTGCCACAATCACCATCAACGTTGAATTTATATCATCAATACTATATACTCTTATTCTTTACTATCGAGTTCCTTCCTCCTTTTGGTTACAAAACTGGCCACTGTCTGTTTCTGAGGGACTATCGTGTCACTTACTATCAGGTCGTTCATCACAATTAAAGTATTTCATATGTTTATAACGGTAACTCCGGTGAGAGAACCTCTTGAAACACTTGTCACATTGGTAAGGCTTCTCCCCTGTATGTAGTCGACGGTGTTCTGTTAAGCTGTCTTTTTGTTTTAATACTTTTTGGCAAATATCACATATGAATCTGCATTGGTCTGAATAATTATACTGGTGTTGGGCAAGGAACGATTGTTGATTAAATAACTTATCATTCTCCTTCAGTCGCTTTTCTCCCCAACGGCTAATCAGTCTCAACTTATATTTCCACTTGCAATTTTGTTTTTCAATCACAGTAGCCATCACATTTGGCAATGCTGATGGTTTAGATTTAAGGGAGAGATCGATCGGTTGTATATCATCAATCAGTCGATCATCATCCTCATTTCCATCTGCTCTCATTGAATGACCATTGTTAAGAGGAGGGTAGTAGGCTAAACCGGGTTGTGCCAACAGGGAGAGATTGATCAGTTGCTGTAGTTGTTGTTGTTGTTGTTGTTGTAGTTGTTGTTCATCTAACGGACCTGCTAGAGCTGAACACTGTTGGGACTGAGAAATGGTATATTGAGGTGGTTGCTGTTGTCCATTGTCAATACCCCGAAGTAGGAACCCAGCCCCTAGACAACTGCCTGAGTAAATATGATCGCAAACTGTTCCATCTGCATTAAGACAAAACTGTCTGTCATACACCCGACAGTTTCTTTGTTGTGGGATTTTCTCGTCTGGGCTGGAAGAAGGCTGTATGTCAGGTTCAACATGTGCCATGTCCAGATGATTGATGAGCCGCTTAGTAGTGGGGTCCTGAAAATTGTAGGGATAAAGATTGTTACATCAGACCATTATTAAATTAGTCTATAAATCCAAGCTATGAAAAAAAAGAAATTGAACACTATGATCATTGAGAAACAATATTCATTACTGGTAATTTTCAATGCTTTGTTTAAATTAGACCGTCGGATTCCGTGATCCCCCAAAAATAAAAGGACGAAGCTGAACTCAAATTTTATAACATTGATGTTGAAGATATGACAATGCTGTGGATGAGGAGGAGGATATTAAAAGTGTGATTGTGAAAACTTATATAAGTATAGAACTATATGGGGAAAATTGGTTGATTGGTGTGGCGGCAATCCCTAGGCATTCCATAAAATTTAATTTTAGACAATTGATCGCAACAATTACAGAAAAATTACACAAACACACACACACACACACACACAGAAATTAATACTTCGAATATAACCCTTAGAAGGAACGACGAAAAAACCACTTCACTCACTATACTGAATAGATTTCTTCAAGGGTTTAAATATGTTGTCACTGGGCGTGAACCACGAGGTAGACTGAGGGAATAAGTGGCGATCACATCCTTTATATTCTTTGAGGACAATCTAGTTGTCAGAGACGAAGAGCTCAGGTCTCGAAGCTCAGGCGAGTATTATGTTATCCGATACTTATATATAGCCTATTCTTCTTTCTTTTCTGGAGGGTTGGTTAAGATCATTCTTCAGATGAATCTTCAGATGAATCTTCGTCGTTCCGGTTCACCACTCCAAACATACTTCTGATGGCATTTTTTATTAACATCTTCATATCCTTCATCTGACAATCTTTCTTATGCCAATTCTTCTTTCTTTTCTTTAAGGCTGATGATGTCTTTTTGATGTTTAATTTAAAAAAATAATTGTCAGTTTTGGAACTGTGGATGTTCAGAGTGAACAATGACATGTTAATTTTTGGACGAGAATTATCCATAGTGAGACAGGACCCAGCATAAAGACTAAATCAAGACAGTCACCGACTCTATCAACGAGACGAATTGGGTTTGTCTGTTGGTGTGAAGCTCTTTATATAAAAAATGGTCAAAGGTGTGTGTGTGTGTGTGTGTGTGTGTGTGTGTGTGTGTGTGTGTGTGTGTGTGTGTGTGTGTGTGTGTGTGTGTTGTTTGTTTGTGTGTGTGTGTTTTGTGTGTGTGTGTGTGTGTGTGTGTGTGTGTCCAGCCTGTGGTCAGTGTGGCCCCTGTGGTCAGTGTGGCCCCTGTGGTGGACCACCAGCCTGTGGTCAGTGTGGCCCCTGTGGTGGACCACCAGCCAATGGTGGACCATTCATTGGCTTATTAGGCAAATTTGATCTTGAAAGTTGGCCAAATAAAACACATCTAACATTCAAATTTTATTTATAACTCAAAATTTTGTAATCGTTATTTTTTAATTAATGCCAAAAAAGTGATGAGAATCAATGAATTTTTTACTGATTTATATATTTTACAAAATTTTATTAAAAAATAAAACTTATAATCATTCCTATTTAATATAAAATTTTTGACGTTTAAGTTTTGTTAATTTTATAAACACAATTTTATTTATCACATATATTAAATATATAATATTGTTAATTTTATGTATAATTTTTTATTTATATTTAAAATAAAAAAACAAAATATAAATTTTGATTAAAATATTCATAATTAATTTATAATTTGAGATAAAATTAAAGAAAACCAAAAAAATATTTCCCCTTTTATAGTTAAATTCGATATTTTATATAAAAATAAAACAAACAAAAAGTCGCTCAAAACCATTTTATATATTATTTATTTGTTTTATAAACATTTATTTAAAATAAAATTTAAAAAAACTGAAAAAATAAATAATTTTTCTTTTTTATTAGACAAATAATTCATCACTACTTCCATAATCACTACTTCCATATTCTTTGTAGTCGTTACTCCCCTCTGTATCATAATTATAATCTATCTTATCACCATTTTCATCATTAATCCATTTGAAGAACGAACAGTACATGTTAACTTCAAAATCCCTAAATACAAAATAATAATAATGACTTACAAATGTTAATAACATTATGGGAGTAATAACTTTGCGAATGCCAATTTGGGTATAATAATATTCATCGAATAATTTAAACCAAGAAGTTGGTAAAATGTTTCCATGAACATCTAAAAATTGTATTTGCATGCAACATTTTTCCTGATCATAAACAATATTCATTGAACCTCGTTCTTTGATACATCGAAATTTTAAATTTGATATAACAATATGATATTGATTATTTTCCTTATTTGTTATGTTTAAAAAGTATGGTTTATATCCATATATAAAATGAATTGCATCTTCAATTTTTGATTGTAACATTTCCTTAGGTTTGAAGCTTTTCTTCAGAACAGATAAAATATAATTCCATCTATACTTTTCATTACAAAAACATTTCCCATATAAATTACATAAAGGATACTCATCATCACTTAATGCACAATAGAGATAGTAGGCAGCCGTTGCTACAAAATTATTACTTTTGCTTATACTCTGAAACAATTCACGTCCTGTATTATCAAAATATTGAACAGAAGGGGGATTGTTTGAAACAATTTTTAGCGAGCCAGTATGGTAAGACGAGGGTATACGATCTCCTATTATTTCTTTCTTACATCCATTACAAAATTTCACGTTTAAGATTCTCAAAACCATAACGGACTCTCCCAGTGTTGTTGTGTGTACTGACAGAGACCATATCAGGTGCTTTAAATTGTCTCTTCCATATATTCTTTCAAGAAAAGTTGTTACATTTCCTACTGTAAAAAAGGAAAATTTGAATTTTTGTTTAGTCATTTGTTCAAAATAATCCATTCGAAAATTTGCATTACAGAGACATTTAAAGCCATAATTTTCGAAACAAGTTGTAACGTTATCATATAACATTATTTTTTCAGGGAGGATTTGTATTTTGAAGACATATATTCTTCCACTAGCTGAGTAATTTTTTGAGTGTTGGATACAACTCTTAATATCCGTTTATGTAATGGCTCATCTTTTTTAATATCGGGAAAAAATAAAATTGGAATATTAATAAATAAAATGTTAATTTTACCACTCCCACTCCCATTTTCTAAGAACTGTTCAACATTATTTATATTTGGAGAGTAATCACAGACTGAATGGGAATCCAATTTCACAATAAATTTTCTTTTCAATTTGATGAGTAAGTATTGTACGAATAATTGTAAGTCTTCTACACTATTATTTTCAAAGGTACCATCATCATTCTTATCAAAATTAGTAATATTTTGATGATTATAGTTGGTTAGTACAATTGTTCCTAAAGGTAAAGCAGGAGGATAAAAGTGTAATTTTTTGAAATAAGATAAGGGGATATCTATACTACCATCTGAGTTAAATGCAAACATTATTTAGTTTGGTTTTTAATATAGTGTGAATTCATAAATCGATTAAAAAAAATTCATTATTTTCGTAATCAATCAAATTATTCTTGGATACAAATTTTGCCTTTAAAATTACCTTTGTACATCCACGTTCAATATCTTCAATGTTTGAACATGGATATGTTCCTTTATGTATTTCAATAATATTTTTATCAATCTTACACTTTATCCAGATAGATAATTCCTGTTTTTCCTCATCAAAATGGGGATCCGGACACGCTGTACACGGAAATTGTTTATTGTCATGTAAGTTAGTATACATAGGACCACAGTCGCATAGACCGTTAGAATAACCTGGAGCTGTAATTACACCAGATGGTAAATGTACCAGACAAGGATCGCGGAAACAAGCTGAACGTGAGATATCTGGATTAGAAATATATCCAGGGGAACATCGACATATATATTTTTCTTGTTCTTTTAATGGTATAAAAAAGTCTTGAGGTGTCATTTGATTAAGGTCAACTACTTCATCCTGCCCATTAGTAATTTTAACCAAAGTTCCTCCTGGTTCACATGCAGTTAATCTATTTGTAGTAGCGTTATAAAGACCTGGTAGGAAGGATTTACACTTCCATCGATCTTCTTCAAATGAATACTGTAAAAAACCCCATACAGGGTCACAAAATTTTTCTTCTGGTTGTTTCCAAAGACAGTATGTGCATCCTGGTTTGAGGATTCCACCTCCATAATAATATTTTATATTGTTAGTAGAAGATGATATAGGCATTACAACCTTTTCTAAATAACGCCCACATTTACGGCCCCCAAGTTTGCGACAAATTTGATTGTCATGAGATTGAGAACTAGGTACTTTTAAAATCATTCCCTTACATTTATTGATTTTAATATCATTGTTATTATCATATTCATTATAATTTAGCCAACCTTGTAGATCAATAAATTCGTGTCGTTCTTCAAATGCCCTTTCTTCAGCTTCCAGTCCCTCTTTAATACTTTGACGTAAAAAACTATGAATGTAAAAACGATCCGTAATATAAAGAAAATTAAAAAATATAAAAAAAGTACGAAAATAATAACAGGAATTTGAAGAAAATACTGGTTTGTCGAAGAAATCATTTTGGGTTTTTATTTAAGAGAAATTTTAGGAGTTTCTTAGTTGAAACTCTTTTATTACAGTTTGTTGAATAACAGTGAAAGAGATGACGATCAATATAAAGTCTACCTGAAGGTGTAAGAGATTTACCACGAACTTCATGAAAAGGACAAAAAATATTACATTGCCATTTTTTGTTCATTGCTGAGAGTTCGTTATATGGCTCCTTACATAATAATTCAGCACATTTTTGTGTAATTATCTCTTGGTTTTTTTTCAAAAATTGTTCAATTTTTGGTTGATTCAGCGATCGTTTTAAAACCAACCTAGGACGGCTAATTACATTTCCTCCTCCTCCTAATTTATTATTATTATTATTATTATTATTATTATTATTATTAATAATTATTTCAAAAATATTATTTCTAGTGGATAAGTGTCCCTGTTTAATTTCATTGATACTAGTAAATTCTATTGATGTCTCAATACATCGATATATGAATGAAACACTCGCCATATTGGTACATTATCCTTATTACCAAACAATAGATTGAGATAAAAGCTTAAAAGATAATATAAACGATATTGTAGAATCAGAGAACCTAAGATATATATAACTGTACTGTCAGAAGTAAAATATTTTTTTTAAGAAAAGTAATTAGTTTTGTCACATGACAAACATAAACCGCAACATCTTGTTACCAATTTTCATATTTTTTTTTTATCTTCTATAATTTTCTTTATATTGCCGATCCATTGTACATAAATAAGTCTTTAAGAGGGACTTGAAGCTGAATCCTCCTATTATTATTATTATTATTATTGAAACTCGACATAATGGATGACGAGCCTTATTACCAAAAAAAGATTAGAAATAAGTTTAGGGATCTTATAAAGTATATTGAAGAATCAGAGAACTTAATTATAGCTGTACCATCAGAAGTAAAACAATTTGAAAAGCTGTTAAATTCTTGGATATTATATTTACCTAATCTCCAAAATGTTGTGGTAAAGAGAGGAAATTGTACTAAGTGTTGGTACCAAAGTGAGAATGAAAAAACTCTCACTATTTTTAGGTCACCTTTCGAAATAATTATTAAGCAAAATAATATAAAAGTCAGCTCTTCATTTCTAATAAAAGATTTAATATTAATATTAGTAGACGCTATTCAAAAAGAAAAGAGAAATATCCATGTACATTGGGATTAATTAATAACAAATATGATCAAGGAAAGTTTGGCTAAATAAGGCAGGCCTTTGTAGGCCATCTGCGACGTCCCCTAAAACCTATAAAAAATTAGAGGTCATTAATACAATTTACTATAGTCTTTGGAGGAGCCACTTTGCAATTTCCGAGAACACACCAGATTACATCAGACTTCTGAATTACAAAAACGTTTCCTCTGGGGAATAGCAAATGAGTGTATATGACAGGAAGGATTTTGATAATTCGAGTCAGTAACCCAAGACAGACATATGGGCTGAACAAGTATTGGTCATCATTATTTGATGTTATATAACCATCAATTAGGTTATGACTGAATCTATCAAATATCTGAGACTGGTATACGAGACCAACTGGCTCATAACACTTTACACACTGCGGATACTTATTTATTTGCCCACTCCTTCTGCGAGTACAACTCCATCTTTTCTTTAAGGCTCCCATGACATAAGTTTTTTCGTCCATATTTTGATTACTGATTCCTAAAGCCATTACGCCTAAGGTTATAGGCTCTTTCAATATTTCAGCCCTTTTATAACCAAATTTGTATAATATCGGCGAAGGTAAACAGAGACCAATGGGAATTTTATTGCCTTGTAATTTACATTTTATAGTCCTCTTTGCAATACCTTCCCTTTCATTTAATGTTGTTGAAGAAGCATTACAAAGATCAGGTATTTTTAACCTCTCGAATATTGAAAGAAATGGAATATTATACTCATCTTCATTAAACCACTCACAAATTTTTTGTTTCCTTTTAATTTCCAAACGGGGATGAATAAATGTCAACCTTAGATCTACTGGATACAATTTACAAACTTTTGAATCTGTTTTAAATGAGGGGAAAATTCCACATCTTTCGGCATCAGTATCCATAGTTTTTATTACTTCTTCATAAAACCTCCCAACAATATCGGAAAAGTTGGGTAGTTCTCCATTGTCGAGGGTACCATTTGTAACTGTGAACTTTGATGTAATTTGTTCTTTCCAGGTAATGTAGTTTTTAGGTAGCAATACTCGGATTGACGGAGACTCAATGAAGTATATCAATACCGGTACATCTTCCGGATGTATTAATTCAGCGATTGCTAGGAGCCCACCTTTTTTTGTTTTTTCAATCTTTATAAGTTTATAACCTGAATATTCGATGGGAATGAATTTTGAAAGTTTATCAACAAGCCAGTCCTTCCCAATTAGAACATATATATCTAATTGGGAAGAATTGTTCAACACGCCTAATGTGGCAGAGGCATATTCTCCACAAATGGCAGCTGATCCTCTTGCTTGATCAATTATGTAGCTGGCAAGTTTAATTTTACAGGTATGGATGGAAATCATAATTGTAATCTTACCTAATAAAAAATATCTATATCCTTTTATAATGAATAAATATAAAAAAAAGTCAACTACCGTTAACAGGTAGAATTAGCTATGTTATCATCAGTGCCAACCAGGCAAAGGACCACCGAGATCCAACAAATTTTAAAAAGTTTATTTAACCCTGAATACTCCACCTGGACTTAATCAAGCCTTATTATACTTTTAAAAACTTTAAAATCGAGCCTATAGAACATCAAAGTCCCCAAAACATAAACATATATAATAATTATTTGTTGTTTTTCGTTTTGGGGGTATACGGTTGGTTTGGTTTAATAACACACATCAATAAAGAATTATATTTTGTATTTTGGCTTATTATTAGCAGTAAATTTTTTGGCCAACTATTCAAGGTTCAATTTGCATAATAAGCCAAAATTTCTACAGTTCCAGGAATTTATAGCTTCTTCTTTGAACGAGAACAATAACCTCTGTATAGCTTCTTTGGTCGTACCAGTCTTTCACCCAAAATATATATAAAGAAGTGTGCGACCAAGAAAATCAGTCATTAATCCTATAAATTAAGATAATGAATTGGAATCGATTATTATTATTATTATTATTATTAATATTGACCGTAAGAAAAATTACTACTGTTTGTTTTGCTCATTTTATAATTCCATGGGCTCCATTATCTATTAAAAGTCCATATATGACATTTATAAATGACCCATTCCATCCTACATGGCAAACAAGACATCAACAATCAAAAACAAAACTCTTTAAAGAAATTGTAATGATACCAACTGTTTATAATATTTCATTTTCTATAACATGTGGTGCATGTTATATGTATTCTTATTTCTCATATCCAAAATTAACCATCAATGTAGATATAAATGAAGAAACAGAGGGACGCTTATTATACGAAACTTTTCCAGATCCTAATAAATACTATATAGGATGTAAAATATATGAATGTAAAATGACCACGGTTAGGATTAAATTAAATAATCCTTTGGAAACATTAGAGGGAAGAATAATTTGTCATTTGAATCGTAGTATCCAACATACTAAAGAAATTCTATTCTTTAAAGGAATAAGTAGAGTACAAATACGTAAAGTAGAAAACAAAAAATGTGAACTTCCTATTAACTTAACATTGTTGAATTCTTTCATTTCAAGCCGAACTTTTAGCAAAAATGAAGACATTTGCTATATATATCCGATAGTAAGTAGTACTAGATCGTTTCTTTTCCAAGATGAAACACAATTATTAGTATACCAGATTAACTATACACATCAATCAAATGATGTTGGATATTTAACTCCAGAATTGTGTTTTAAATTCCAATGGTTGTTTTTGGTTTTTGGTTTTTGGCTTTTTTGATAAATTAGACGTTGATAAAGAAAGAGTGTAAGTTTTTGATGGGGGTTGATGTTTATTAACACAAATTTATTTTAAAGTGGTTCGGGAAGTTCGTATGAAATATACTCGCCTATTTCTTCCTGCTTTTTTTTTTTTACTTTTAACACATATAGTATAATATAATTGAATAATTAATAAACTTACTGAAATTATTATTAATATTATACTCAAAATAAACAAATATTGATGAATATAGGTAATAGCATGCGAATCAATACTTTTTTTACAATTACCAATACACTGTGCTATATAGAGTGTCCCAATTAAATCTTCTCGAAGAACTTTAAGTATAGGACGAGTCTTATTATTATATGTTGTTATATTGTCAAGAATGTTATCTTGTTCATCTAATATTTTAATATTATTCTCATCATATAAAAATTTGATAACAACCGACGATATCCTATTTAAGGTATCACACCTTTCTGATGATTTATTAACATTATTCACCATTTTTATTTGTGAATGACCGTGATCCAAACATAGTGTCTTTCTTTGACCATCTATTAAAAACTTGACATAGGTATCTGCTAAGGGCGTCAGAATCAAATATTCTTCTTCGTTACCTGAGGCAGCAATTTGTAAATCATATTTCATTGACGATGATAATTTTCTGTATGGCCAGCCTTGAGGGCAATCTAGAAGAATATTGATATGGTTAAATATTACAACTCTTCCTATTAATTTATTTGTTGTGTTTTGATTCAGTCGTCTTTTCGCTGGTAATTGAAATTTATTTAATATAAATAGTTGTGAAACATTTCCAAATTTTAACTCTGCCTTTAACCATTTATGTTGTTCTGTATTATTATAACTTAATAATTCATTAAAAATTTTATCATAATAAATAGATATTATAAAATTTAAGTTATTTCTTACAAACCAAAATTTAATTGAATCTTCAAATACTGTTAATCTTTTTCCATTTTCATTGACTGCACATTCAGTATATAAGTTAAATTCTTTACTAACTTGTAAATTAAATAATAACAAAACCATAAGAAATATCTTTCGTGAAATTGTATTCATTTTTTTAAAAGGTAAGAGTATTATTTCGATGTTACCTACCCCCCATTCGCTTTCATCCGTGAGAGCCCAGTCCTGTATGAGGGTATATTAAGATTCGAGGTCAGGGTGGTACAACGTCATTGTATCAACGGAGTTCCCCCACCCCCCTGCCTCCATCCGGGAGAGTCCCATCCTGTCAGGGTATAAATATTAAGGGGCTCGAGGCATTGAGGGTTTTCCACATACATCAGTGTGGACGAAGGAGTCCCTGCTACACCCAACAGTATGGACCATGAAGTCCCTTCTACCCCCAACAGTATTGACCATGTGAAGGTTAAGGAAAGTCACAAAACATTGATGGAAAGTCAGGATACAGTGGTTGAGGACAATAATGACATATTGAGTGATGAAATGAAGGAAAATGGAGCCCCTACTATAGATCACCTCTCTAAAGGTTTAGAAAGAGATTTTTCCAGTAAAGTAAAAGGTGAGTTACAAGTCTTTTCTGTTTTTAAGGTGCCGTGACCCTCTAAACCATTCCCAGAGATAAAGGATATTATTAACACAATGAATAGGATCAATTCTATTGTATGACTGTCGAGTTACACTCGACTTGTCCGAAACTCGAGATAGAATTCTCTTATCTACTACTGTTGTGGCTATAAAATGAAAAATCTTTGCCAAAGATTTTCCTAGCCCTAGCTTGTTATTTATTTATTTTTTATTTTTTTATAGATCCAGATCCTGAAATTCAGGATACAAGGGAAAAGAAGCATGTCCTTTCCCGAGTCTATGGAACCGGAAACTATGAAAAAAATTTTGCTGGATGAAGATTCTATTTGGACTCATAATTACTCTCATCTAATTTCTCTAGATCAATCTTACTCTTATGATTCCCCTTCTGTTAATGTATCTTCCTTCATTGCCTCAACAAACCCATCATTTCCTCCTCCTCCTCCAATTAGTTTTCTAGATAAATCTTCCAATACAATTTCTATGACCCTTAAAAGGTCCCAATCCCCTCCTTATCCTCCTCCTCCTCCTCCTTCCTCCTCTCCTCCTCCTCCTCCTCCTCCTTCTCCTCCTCCTCCTCATCCTCCTTCTCCAACTCCTTCTCATCCACCTCCTCCTCCTCCTCCTCCTCCTCCTCCTCCCACTCCTTCTCCTCCTCCTCCTCCTCCTCCTCTTCCTCCTTCTCTCTCCTCCTCCTCCTCCTTCTCATCCTCCTCCTCCTCCTCCTTCTCCTTCTCATCTCCTCCTCTTCCCTCCTCCTTCTCATCCTCCTTCTCCCCTCATCCTCCTCCTCTCCTCCTTCTCTCCTCCTCCTCCTCATCTTCCTTCTCCTTCTCCTCCTCCTCCTCCCTCTCCTCCTCCTTCTCTCCTTCTTCCCTCCTTCTCCTCATCATCCAAATTCACAGTAGGCTGCAAGAGTGAATACACTGTGCTTGAAGGAGTGATAAAACTTAAAACTGATATATGATTCATCCAACTGAATACATCAAAAATGATTTAGATTCTGCTCTTATAGCAGCTATGTCAATTGGTCAAAGAAAGATACTATAAATAAAATAAGTATTGATCTGAATGCCCCCCCCCCCGTTTCATTTATTTACATCCCTGTGGCTCTAACCCATCTTAACATAACTTCTAAACTACTATAAAAGCACCAGAGCTGAGAGTAGGAGTGGGACAAGCTCTAGTCTTAGATTTTATAAATCAATGTTAAACGTCTAGCACCCCCTTTTTTGGAAGTAATAAGTAAAACGCATTTGTAGTTAGTTACTAACTGACCAACATCGTTTAGCCTGCTTGTTTGAAACTGTTGACTCAATCAAAACCAATCAAAAACTGACCAGTTACTCCTCTAATGGCCTAGCCCCTTCAATCCCAAAACAAAATAATGACTTAACAAACACACACACTTAGTTGTATTTGTTTCGTTTTGTTTATAGATGACAAAAATTCCTCAACGCCGCCCTCGCCGTCGTCATTCATGTCGACCTTTCTGTCTACCTCCCAAAATAAGAAAAGAAGATGCCCAGAGATATGGAGAAAAAATTAAGGGACTGGAACCACCTGATAGGCTGTATATTGCTCTACCAACAGTTCAGAGGACTTCTGAAGAAAGGATTTTAAGGAGTAAGCCATGTCAAAATAAATGTAACTTTTTTGTAACCTTTGACCCGTTTGAAAAGCAATTTCCTTTTTTTGACATGATGAATATTGAGTGTATTAATAACAGAAACGAAGATTCATCTTGTGTGCACTTTGATTTCAAGCCAAAGCGCTATTATTACTTTTGATAATGTAAGATATATTTGGGATCATCTCTTGATTTTTTTGAAATTTTCAAAAGAATTTTATATATTTTCCTAATGTTACTTAGCCAAAATATTTAAGATTATCCCATCCTTTGAAGATAAAGAGGTTTTGAACCTCTCTAACAACCTTAAAGCAAATTTTTCAATCGACATATATAAGTGTAGGTTTGCAAATTTTTATAGGAAATTATTCACACCTGACATTATAAGCCAATTGGTTCATCACATTGGCTACTAGAGCTAGCTGTGTCTTAACTCAAATAAATAATCACTTATATGTTAATATAGAAATATATACAGAATAGCACTGAGTTATCATGTCTTTTTTAATAAATATTAAAAAATGAGTGAATTCCTCGAAAATACTGAAGAAATTGATTTTTATTTACAGTTAGATCCATTATATATTGATAAGACGGAATTTCATATTTTAAAAGTTGGGATATTATAAATAAATATAAAAATTCCAATATAACATATAACAATATTCTAAATTTATTCTATAATAATGAATGTGAAATATTTTCCGATATAATCTATTATAAATTAGTTAATGGTTTATATATTCAAAATTTGATAAAATACTTAATGTTATTTAAAATAAAGTTTAAATTTCGTTGTATATCAATTTCTATAAAATTTTTAAAAATGTTTTATGATCTGTGCATTTCATGTTATTTAAGTTAATTTGTTTTATTAAGTTAAAACTAACAAACTTAGAATAAAATCACTATTAGGCAAATGTGGGGTTTTTCTTGCTTGCTTAGTGGCTGAGAATAGTCTCACTAATTATAATATACTCTGTCAGAATGTGTTAACTGGTAATAAATAAGCCGAATAAACACAAAATAGAATTTTTATTGGTGTATATTTAAACCAAACCAACATATATATATATATATATATATATATATATATATATATAATATATATATCTATATATATATATATATATATATATATATATATATATATATATATATATATATATATATATATTGAAAAACTAGCAAAACGCATTTTTTCTTGGTGCTACGAGTTTTTACATAAATTTTCATTATGTCGGCATCTTTTTGTACATTTCTGATTATTTCTTTTGCAAATACATCGATGATTTAAACAGGATAAAGTTTACAGTGGCATACTAATTGTTTCTGGTATCTATATCACTAAGAAAATAACTTGATTGTCTACGAACAATCTCACGAAGCCCAAGTTGTTGATTCTTATTAATTTCGTTTGGCATTATTCTTTCGATAGTTTATCGAAATCGTTTCTTGACAGATATTGGTTAATTGTTCCAAATTAGTAGCTACGCGATATAAATCTCTTCATTGTCTATTTCGATAATAATTCCACTGATGGTTCTCATTCCTGTTTTGTTTTCCCTATCTTCTTTAGGTATTATGACATTAACAGCATCATAGAAGCTAACAGGTGTTACATTTGCCGATGACAATTGTAACATTTTGGAGGCATTAGTTATCTGACGCTCATAAACTT
>WNGS01002322.1:98906-125000 GCA_020271785.1 Procambarus virginalis
GTGTGTGTGTGTGTGTGTGTTATTTGTGTGTGTGGGTTGTGTTTTGTGTGTGTGTGTGTGTGTGTGTGTGTCCAGCCTGTGGTCAGTGTGGCCAGCCTGTGGTCAGTGTGGCCCCTGTGGTGGACCACCAGCCTGTGGTCAGTGTGGCCCCTGTGGTGGACCACCAGCCCGTGGTGGACCATTCATTGGCTTATTAGGCAAATTTGATCTTGAAAGTTGGCCAAATAAAACACATCTAACATTCAAATTTTATTTATAACTCAAAATTTTGTAATCGTTATTTTTTAATTAATGCCAAAAAAGTGATGAGAATCAATGAATTTTTTACTGATTTATATATTTTACAAAATTTTATTAAAAAATAAAACTTATAATCATTCCTATTTAATATAAAATTTTTGACGTTTAAGTTTTGTTAATTTTATAAACACAATTTTATTTATCACATATATTAAATATATAATATTGTTAATTTTATGTATAATTTTTTATTTATATTTAAAATAAAAAAACAAAATATAAATTTTGATTAAAATATTCATAATTAATTTATAATTTGAGATAAAATTAAAGAAAACCGAAAAAATATTTCCCTTTTATAGTTAAATTCGATATTTTATATAAAAATAAAACAAACAAAAAGTCGCTCAAAACCATTTTATATATTATTTATTTGTTTTATAAACATTTATTTAAAATAAAATTTAAAAAAACTGAAAAAATAAATAATTTTTCTTTTTTATTAGACAAATAATTCATCACTACTTCCATAATCACTACTTCCATATTCTTTGTAGTCGTTACTCCCCTCTGTATCATAATTATAATCTATCTTATCACCATTTTCATCATTAATCCATTTGAAGAACGAACAGTACATGTTAACTTCAAAATCCCTAAATACAAAATAATAATAATGACTTACAAATGTTAATAACATTATGGGAGTAATAACTTTGCGAATGCCAATTTGGGTATAATAATATTCATCGAATAATTTAAACCAAGAAGTTGGTAAAATGTTTCCATGAACATCTAAAAATTGTATTTGCATGCAACATTTTTCCTGATCATAAACAATATTCATTGAACCTCGTTCTTTGATACATCGAAATTTTAAATTTGATATAACAATATGATATTGATTATTTTCCTTATTTGTTATGTTTAAAAAGTATGGTTTATATCCATATATAAAATGAATTGCATCTTCAATTTTTGATTGTAACATTTCCTTAGGTTTGAAGCTTTTCTTCAGAACAGATAAAATATAATTCCATCTATACTTTTCATTACAAAAACATTTCCCATATAAATTACATAAAGGATACTCATCATCACTTAATGCACAATAGAGATAGTAGGCAGCCGTTGCTACAAAATTATTACTTTTGCTTATACTCTGAAACAATTCACGTCCTGTATTATCAAAATATTGAACAGAAGGGGGATTGTTTGAAACAATTTTTAGCGAGCCAGTATGGTAAGACGAGGGTATACGATCTCCTATTATTTCTTTCTTACATCCATTACAAAATTTCACGTTTAAGATTCTCAAAACCATAACGGACTCTCCCAGTGTTGTTGTGTGTACTGACAGAGACCATATCAGGTGCTTTAAATTGTCTCTTCCATATATTCTTTCAAGAAAAGTTGTTACATTTCCTACTGTAAAAAAGGAAAATTTGAATTTTTGTTTAGTCATTTGTTCAAAATAATCCATTCGAAAATTTGCATTACAGAGACATTTAAAGCCATAATTTTCGAAACAAGTTGTAACGTTATCATATAACATTATTTTTTCAGGGAGGATTTGTATTTTGAAGACATATATTCTTCCACTAGCTGAGTAATTTTTTGAGTGTTGGATACAACTCTTAATATCCGTTTATGTAATGGCTCATCTTTTTTAATATCGGGAAAAAATAAAATTGGAATATTAATAAATAAAATGTTAATTTTACCACTCCCACTCCCATTTTCTAAGAACTGTTCAACATTATTTATATTTGGAGAGTAATCACAGACTGAATGGGAATCCAATTTCACAATAAATTTTCTTTTCAATTTGATGAGTAAGTATTGTACGAATAATTGTAAGTCTTCTACACTATTATTTTCAAAGGTACCATCATCATTCTTATCAAAATTAGTAATATTTTGATGATTATAGTTGGTTAGTACAATTGTTCCTAAAGGTAAAGCAGGAGGATAAAAGTGTAATTTTTTGAAATAAGATAAGGGGATATCTATACTACCATCTGAGTTAAATGCAAACATTATTTAGTTTGGTTTTTAATATAGTGTGAATTCATAAATCGATTAAAAAAAATTTCATTATTTTCGTAATCAATCAAATTATTCTTGGATACAAATTTTGCCTTTAAAATTACCTTTGTACATCCACGTTCAATATCTTCAATGTTTGAACATGGATATGTTCCTTTATGTATTTCAATAATATTTTTATCAATCTTACACTTTATCCAGATAGATAATTCCTGTTTTTCCTCATCAAAATGGGGATCCGGACACGCTGTACACGGAAATTGTTTATTGTCATGTAAGTTAGTATACATAGGACCACAGTCGCATAGACCGTTAGAATAACCTGGAGCTGTAATTACACCAGATGGTAAATGTACCAGACAAGGATCGCGGAAACAAGCTGAACGTGAGATATCTGGATTAGAAATATATCCAGGGGAACATCGACATATATATTTTTCTTGTTCTTTTAATGGTATAAAAAAGTCTTGAGGTGTCATTTGATTAAGGTCAACTACTTCATCCTGCCCATTAGTAATTTTAACCAAAGTTCCTCCTGGTTCACATGCAGTTAATCTATTTGTAGTAGCGTTATAAAGACCTGGTAGGAAGGATTTACACTTCCATCGATCTTCTTCAAATGAATACTGTAAAAAACCCCATACAGGGTCACAAAATTTTTCTTCTGGTTGTTTCCAAAGACAGTATGTGCATCCTGGTTTGAGGATTCCACCTCCATAATAATATTTTATATTGTTAGTAGAAGATGATATAGGCATTACAACCTTTTCTAAATAACGCCCACATTTACGGCCCCCAAGTTTGCGACAAATTTGATTGTCATGAGATTGAGAACTAGGTACTTTTAAAATCATTCCCTTACATTTATTGATTTTAATATCATTGTTATTATCATATTCATTATAATTTAGCCAACCTTGTAGATCAATAAATTCGTGTCGTTCTTCAAATGCCCTTTCTTCAGCTTCCAGTCCCTCTTTAATACTTTGACGTAAAAAACTATGAATGTAAAAACGATCCGTAATATAAAGAAAATTAAAAAATATAAAAAAAGTACGAAAATAATAACAGGAATTTGAAGAAAATACTGGTTTGTCGAAGAAATCATTTTGGGTTTTTATTTAAGAGAAATTTTAGGAGTTTCTTAGTTGAAACTCTTTTATTACAGTTTGTTGAATAACAGTGAAAGAGATGACGATCAATATAAAGTCTACCTGAAGGTGTAAGAGATTTACCACGAACTTCATGAAAAGGACAAAAAATATTACATTGCCATTTTTTGTTCATTGCTGAGAGTTCGTTATATGGCTCCTTACATAATAATTCAGCACATTTTTGTGTAATTATCTCTTGTTTTTTTTCAAAAATTGTTCAATTTTTGGTTGATTCAGCGATCGTTTTAAAACCAACCTAGGACGGCTAATTACATTTCCTCCTCCTCCTAATTTATTATTATTATTATTATTATTATTATTATTATTATTATTAATAATTATTTCAAAAATATTATTTCTAGTGGATAAGTGTCCCTGTTTAATTTCATTGATACTAGTAAATTCTATTGATGTCTCAATACATCGATATATGAATGAAACACTCGCCATATTGGTACATTATCCTTATTACCAAACAATAGATTGAGATAAAAGCTTAAAAGATAATATAAACGATATTGTAGAATCAGAGAACCTAAGATATATATAACTGTACTGTCAGAAGTAAAATATTTTTTTTAAGAAAAGTAATTAGTTTTGTCAGAGGACAAACATAAACCGCAACATCTTGTTACCAATTTTCATAATTTTTTTTTATCTTCTATAATTTTCTTTATATTGCCGATCCATTGTACATATATAAGTCTTGAAGAGGGACTGGAAGCTGAATCCTCCTATTATTATTATTATTATTATTATTATTATTGAAACTCGACATAATGGATGACGAGCCTTATTACCAAAAAAAGATTAGAAATAAGTTTAGGGATCTTATAAAGTATATTGAAGAATCAGAGAACTTAATTATAGCTGTACCATCAGAAGTAAAACAATTTGAAAAGCTGTTAAATTCTTGGATATTATATTTACCTAATCTCCAAAATGTTGTGGTAAAGAGAGGAAATTGTACTAAGTGTTGGTACCAAAGTGAGAATGAAAAAACACTCACTATTTTTAGGTCACCTTTCGAAATAATTATTAAGCAAAATAATATAAAAGTCAGTTCTTCATTTCTAATAAAAGATTTAATATTAATATTAGTAGACGCTATTCAAAAAGAAAAGAGAAATATCCATGTACATTGGGATTAATTAATAACAAATATGATCAAGGAAAGTTTGGCTAAATAAGGCAGGCCTTTGTAGGCCATCTGCGACGTCCCCTAAAACCTATAAAAAATTAGAGGTCATTAATACAATTTACTATAGTCTTTGGAGGAGCCACTTTGCAATTTCCGAGAACACACCAGATTACATCAGACTTCTGAATTACAAAAACGTTTCCTCTGGGGAATAGCAAATGAGTGTATATGACAGGAAGGATTTTGATAATTCGAGTCAGTAACCCAAGACAGACATATGGGCTGAACAAATATTGGTCATCATTATTTGATGTTATATAACCATCAATTAGGTTATGACTGAATCTATCAAATATCTGAGACTGGTATACGAGACCAACTGGCTCATAACACTTTACACACTGCGGATACTTATTTATTTGCCCACTCCTTCTGCGAGTACAACTCCATCTTTTCTTTAAGGCTCCCATGACATAAGTTTTTTCGTCCATATTTTGATTACTGATTCCTAAAGCCATTACGCCTAAGGTTATAGGCTCTTTCAATATTTCAGCCCTTTTATAACCAAATTTGTATAATATCGGTGAAGGTAAACAGAGACCAATGGGAATTTTATTGCCTTGTAATTTACATTTTATAGTCCTCTTTGCAATACCTTCCCTTTCATTTAATGTTGTTAAAGAAGCATTACAAAGATCAGGTATTTTTAACCTCTCGAATATTGAAAGAAATGGAATATTATACTCATCTTCATTAAACCACTCACAAATTTTTTGTTTCCTTTTAATTTCCAAACGGGGATGAATAAATGTCAACCTTAGATCTACTGGATACAATTTACAAACTTTTGAATCTGTTTTAAATGAGGGGAAAATTCCACATCTTTCGGCATCAGTATCCATAGTTTTTATTACTTCTTCATAAAACCTCCCAACAATATCGGAAAAGTTGGGTAGTTCTCCATTGTCGAGGGTACCATTTGTAACTGTGAACTTTGATGTAATTTGTTCTTTCCAGGTAATGTAGTTTTTAGGTAGCAATACTCGGATTGACGGAGACTCAATGAAGTATATCAATACCGGTACATCTTCCGGATGTATTAATTCAGCGATTGCTAGGAGCCCACCTTTTTTTGTTTTTTCAATCTTTATAAGTTTATAACCTGAATATTCGATGGGAAGGAATTTTGAAAGTTTATCAACAAGCCAGTCCTTCCCAATTAGAACATATATATCTAATTGGGAAGAATTGTTCAACACGCCTAATGTGGCAGAGGCATATTCTCCACAAATGGCAGCTGATCCTCTTGCTTGATCAATTATGTAGCTGGCAAGTTTAATTTTACAGGTATGGATGGAAATCATAATTGTAATCTTACCTAATAAAAAATATCTATATCCTTTTATAATGAATAAATATAAAAAAAAAGTCAACTACCGTTAACAGGTAGAATTAGCTATGTTATCATCAGTGCCAACCAGGCAAAGGATCACCGAGATCCAACAAATTTTAAAAAGTTTATTTAACCCTGAATACTCCACCTGGACTTAATCAAGCCTTATTATACTTTTAAAAACTTTAAAATCGAGCCTATAGAACATCAAAGACCCCAAAACATAAACATATATAATAATAATTATATATATAATAATAATTATTTGTTTTTCGTTTTGGGGGTATACGGTTGGTTTGGTTTAATAACACACATCAATAAAGAATTATATTTTGTATTTGGCTTATTATTAGCAGTAAATTTTTGGCCAACTATTCAAGGTTCAATTTGCATAATAAGCCAAAATTTCTACAGTTCCAGGAATTTATAGCTTCTTATTTGAACGAGAACAATAACCTCTGTATAGCTTCTTTGGTCATACCAGTCTTTCACCCAAAATATATATAAAGAAGTGTGCGACCAAGAAAATCAGTCATTAATCCTATAAATTAAGATAATGAATTGGAATCGATTATTATTATTATTATTATTATTATTAATATTGACCGTAAGAAAAATTACTACTGTTTGTTTTGCTCATTTTATAATTCCATGGGCTCCATTATCTATTAAAAGTCCATATATGACATTTATAAATGACCCATTCCATCCTACATGGCAAACAAGACATCAACAATCAAAAACAAAACTCTTTAAAGAAATTGTAATGATACCAACTGTTTATAATATTTCATTTTCTATAACATGTGGTGCATGTTATATGTATTCTTATTTCTCATATCCAAAATTAACCATCAATGTAGATATAAATGAAGAAACAGAGGGACGCTTATTATACGAAACTTTTCCAGATCCTAATAAATACTATATAGGATGTAAAATATATGAATGTAAAATGACAACGGTTAGGATTAAACTAAATAATCCTTTGGAAACATTAGAGGGAAGAATAATTTGTCATTTGAATCGTAGTATCCAACATACTAAAGAAATTCTATTCTTTAAAGGAATAAGTAGAGTACAAATACGTAAAGTAGAAAACAAAAAATGTGAACTTCCTATTAACTTAACATTGTTTAATTCTTTCATTTCAAGCCGAACTTTTAGCAAAAATGAAGACATTTGCTATATATATCCGATAGTAAGTAGTACTAGATCGTTTCTTTTCCAAGATGAAACACAATTATTAGTATACCAGATTAACTATACACATCAATCAAATGATGTTGGATATTTAACTCCAAAATTGCGTTTTAAATTCCAATGGTTGTTTTTGGTTTTTGGTTTTTGGCTTTTTTGATAAATTAGACGTTGATAAAGAAAGAGTTTAAGTTTTTGATGGGGGTTGATGTTTATTAACACAAATTTATTTTAAAGTGGTTCGGGAAGTTCGTATGAAATATACTCGCCTATTTCTTCCTGCTTTTTTTTTTTTTACTTTTAACACATATAGTATAATATAATTGAATAATTAATAAACTTACTGAAATTATTATTAATATTATACTCAAAATAAACAAATATTGATGAATATAGGTAATAGCATGCGAATCAATACTTTTTTTACAATTACCAATACACTGTGCTATATAGAGTGTCCCAATTAAATCTTCTCGAAGAACTTTAAGTATAGGACGAGTCTTATTATTATATGTTGTTATATTGTCAAGAATGTTATCTTGTTCATCTAATATTTTAATATTATTCTCATCATATAAAAATTTGATAACAACCGACGATATCCTATTTAAGGTATCACACCTTTCTGATGATTTATTAACATTATTTACCATTTTTATTTGTGAATGACCGTGATCCAAACATAGTGTCTTTCTTTGACCATCTATTAAAAACTTGACATAGGTATCTGCTAAGGGCGTCAGAATCAAATATTCTTCTTCGTTACCTGAGGCAGCAATTTGTAAATCATATTTCATTGACGATGATAATTTTCTGTATGGCCAGCCTTGAGGGCAATCTAGAAGAATATTGATATGGTTAAATATTACAACTCTTCCTATTAATTTATTTGTTGCGTTTTGATTCAGTCGTCTTTTCGCTGGTAATTGAAATTTATTTAATATAAATAGTTGTGAAACATTTCCAAATTTTAACTCTGCCTTTAACCATTTATGTTGTTCTGTATCATTATAACTTAATAATTCATTAAAAATTTTATCATAATAAATAGATATTATAAAATTTAAGTTATTTCTTACAAACCAAAATTTAATTGAATCTTCAAATACTGTTAATCTTTTTCCATTTTCATTGACTGCACATTCAGTATATAAGTTAAATTCTTTACTAACTTTTAAATTAAATAATAACAAAACCATAAGAAATATCTTTCGTGAAATTGTATTCATTTTTTTAAAAGGTAAGAGTATTATTTCGATGTTACCTACCCCCCCCCCCCGTTCGCTTTCATCCGTGAGAGTCCAGTCCTGTATGAGGGTATATTAAGATTCGAGGTCAGGGTGGTACAACGTCATTGTATCAACGGAGTTCCCCCACCCCCCTGCCTCCATCCGGGAGAGTCCCATCCTGTCAGGGTATAAATATTAAGGGGCTCAAGGCATTGAGGGTTTTCCACATACATCAGTGTGGACGAAGGAGTCCCTGCTACACCCAACAGTATGGACCATGAAGTCCCTTCTACCCCCAACAGTATTGACCATGTGAAGGTTAAGGAAAGTCACAAAACATTGATGGAAAGTCAGGATACAGTGGTTGAGGACAATAATGACATATTGAGTGATGAAATGAAGGAAAATGGAGCCCCTACTATAGATCACCTCGCTAAAGGTTTAGAAAGAGATTTTTCCAGTAAAGTAAAAGGTGAGTTACAAGTCTTTTCTGTTTTTAAGGTGCTGTGACCCTCTAAACCATTCCCAGAGATAAAGGATATTATTAACACAATGAATAGGATCAATTCTATTGTATGACTGTCGAGTTACACTCGACTTGTCCGAAACTCGAGATAGAATTCTCTTATCTACTACTGTTGTGGCTATAAAATGAAAAATCTTTGCTAAAGATTTTCCTAGCCCTAGCTTGTTATTTATTATTTTTTATTTTTTTATAGATCCAGATCCTGAAATTCAGGATACAAGGAAAAGAAGCATGTCCTTTCCCGAGTCTATGGAACCGGAAACTATGAAAAAAATTTTGCTGGATGAAGATTCTATTTGGACTCATAATTACTCTCATCTAATTTCTCTAGATCAATCTTACTCTTATGATTCCCCTTCTGTTAATGTATCTTCCTTCATTGCCTCAACAAACTCATCATTTCCTCCTCCTCCTCCAATTAGTTTTCTAGATAAATCTTCCAATACAATTTCTATGACCCTTAAAAGGTCCCAATCCCCTCCTTATCCTCCTCCTCATCCTCCTCTCCTCCTCCTCCTCCTCCTTCTCCTCCTCATCCTCCTTCTCCAACTCCTTCTCATCCACCTCCTCCTCCTCCTCCGACTCCTTCTCATCCACCTCCTCCTCCTCCTCATCCTCCTTCTCATCCACCTCCTCCTCCTCTCATCCTTCCTCCTCCTCTTCATCTTTCTCCTCCTCCTCCTCTTCCTCCTTCTCTCCCTCCTCCTCCTCCTTCTCATCCTTCTCCTCCTCCTCCTCCTTCTCCTCCTCCTCCTCCTCCTCCTCCTCCTTCTCCTCCTCCTTCTCATCCTCATCCTAACTGATATATGATTCATCCAACTGAATAAATCAAAAATGATTTAGATTCTGCTCTTATAGCAGCTATGTCAATTGGTCAAAGAAAGATACTATAAATAAAATAAGTATTGATCTGAATGCCCCCCCCCCCGTTTCATTTATTTACATCCCTGTGGCTCTAACCCATCTTAACATAACTTCTAAACTACTATAAAAGCACCAGAGCTGAGAGTAGGAGTGGGACAAGCTCTAGTCTTAGATTTTATAAATCAATGTTAAACGTCTAGCACCCCCTTTTTTGGAAGTAATAAGTAAAACGCATTTGTAGTTAGTTACTAACTGACCAACATCGTTTAGCCTGCGTGTTTGAAACTGTTGACTCAATCAAAACCAATCAAAAACTGACCAGTTACTCCTCTAATGGCCTAGTCCCTTCATCCCAAAACAAATAATGACTTAACAAACACACACACTTAGTTCGTTCAACTCGGCGAACGAACGTCAACAACACTGTCGGCCCTGCCCTCCCTCCTCTTTATCAGCTGATCTGTGAGCTCTCGGCTACCAACAAATGATGTAGCATCACCCGTAGGCAGCTAAGTACACAGTGACCCAAATGTGATTGAAAAAACCAACAAGACCACCTGTATTCTCTCATTTCGACCTCACTAGTGTTGCTCCCTTGAGCTCGGAAGCTGTACCAGACGTTCACTGCTGCCTCATCAACGAGTCTTCCCTATTGTACCTGCCTACATTTTATCCTGCTACCATGCAAAATAAGACCGGTAAGGCCCTTAAGAAAGGAAGCACACCAATCAGGAATAACCCAACTAGCCAGGCTAGCAACATGATTAGTTCAGCTATCTCCCCCTCGGTGGCCGCCGTGGGGGGTACCGACTCTCCCCTCGTCGACAATAACATACAATCCCAGCTGGGCGCAGCGCCGTCTCCGACACGGGCCATGCAACTGTTATGTAGCCATATGGACCAACTTAAACGAGCTACTGCCCCTTGTCCTGACTTCAAGCGCCCTGCTGATAACCCTTGGCTCAAGTTATTAACTCAAGTACATGAAGATCAAATGTCAGTAATCAAAGAGCAGTCGGCCTTAATAATGAACCTGCAAGGCTCATTATTATCTTTGCAGAATGAAGCTGGAGCCCTACTCAAGAACAATCAAGATCTATCTACCAAAGTCGTCCACCTCGAGAAAGAATTAAACCTTCTCAAGAACACAGTTACTAGCTTTAATCCAGATGAAACCACTAGAAAACAGGAAGAAATATTGCAACGGTTTGAGAACCATCTGAACAACCTACAACACCAACACACTGTTACCCAGGACGAAACAGACCAACATAAACTACTAGAGTCTGTAATTATCTCTTCACATGATTTTCCCCAAGAAACTGATGGAGAAGACTGTGCTGCCATTGTGATCAAGGTATTGCAGGATAAGTTAAGGTATTCACTTCAAAAAAATCACATCAAATCAGCTTATAGAGTGGGTACCAAATCATCTGGTACAAACAACCGAAGAATTCGAGTAAAACTTGATAGCTGCTCCCGCAAGTCTGATCTTATCACAGCTGCAGTCGCTGGTAAATCCTCTGTTTATGTGAATGAATGTCTGACCAGGTTCAGGCAAAATCTCTTTTTTAAACTGCGTGGTTGCTGCAAAAATTCCACTGTAATTAAGCACTGTTTTGTGCGAGATGGTAAAATTATAGCTAGGAGGACTGACATTGGAAAAACCTATTCAATAACCACTGAAGCTCACCTTAATTCTTTCCTCAGTGACTGTGGGATAACTGCTGTATAGCCAGAATTCAAATTATAATCTCATTTAACTACCATTGTGTACTTTAGCTCTGCCTTTCCTTTCAAAAGGTAACTTTAACTAACTTTAGTTAAAAAATAATTGTCACCCTTTCAATTGTCATCTTTCATTTTACTCCCATGTTCAGTAGTACACTGGCTTTGCCTGTGTCCTCTAGTATTAACTTCATTATCCAGTGTTCCTGAGTGTATCTCTATTTAAGCTACCTCATTTTGTCTTAGTGTAACTTTAGTATTAAACTATAGTGTACTTATAATAGTATAGTAAGCAAGCTTTTCATTTTATAGTTTTCATAATTGCTTTTTTACTTTTTTGGGCATCTATTGTTATTATTATTCTAGTTCATTATTTACATTCCTAGTTCTCATTAAGTTTTTTTTTCTTTACTTAATTTACCATTGAGTTTATATTACTTAAATTACCATTAAGTTTATATTACTTTAGAATTTTTATTCTACTTTCCTTTATTTCTATTTTGTATTTTGGCACTCTTGCCTTGTTTCCCAGCAACCAGCCTTTTTATGCAGACATGTATAGACCCAGAACTAAACCTCTTATCCACTATCTATGACAATCATCACTTTAATGACCAAAATTGCAATTTTTACAGCACATGATGTAAACAATGTATTAACACATAATCACAATATCTCTGTTATCAACTTGAATGTTAGATCCCTAGGTAAACACTTCGATGATGTTAGTGCCTTGATTGAAACTATTGACAACAAATTCACTTTTATTATACTTACTGAAACGTGGTTGAAAGAGGATACTACTCAACTCTTTAACATGCCTAACTACTTGGCAATTCACAACTGTCGTCAAATTCAGAGAGGTGGTGGTACTGCTCTTTACTACCATCATGAACTAACATGCTTAAAAGTAATTAGAACTAGAGACTGCTGTGGGGAGTATATCTTCGCCAGTTTCAGAGTCAAGGGTACCGAGTCTATCTTGTCTGTAGGTGCAGTCTATAGAATTCCTAACACTGATGTGTCTGAATTCAATTCAAACCTTAGTAATCTAATACTCGAGAACAGACTGAACAAAAACCATCTAATTATCGCAGGGGACTTTAATATTGACCTCTGCGAGCCTGAGCACCCTACTACTGTTAGCTTCCTCAACTGTATGAATTCCTGCTTCCTCATACCCTTAATCACTAGACCTACTAGAATCACTGATAGTACTGCCACGACTCTAGATCACATCTGGACCAACATAACCTCTCCGCTTACTTCAGGTTAAATCACGATAGCACTACAGACCATTACCNACTGTGTGTGTGTGTGTGTGTTGACTGTGTGTGTGTGTGTGTGTTGACTGTGTGTGTGTGTGTGTGTTGACTGTGTGTGTGTGTGTGTTGACTGTGTGTGTGTGTGTGTGTGTGTGTGTGTGTGTGTGTGTGTGTGTGTGTGTGTGTGTGTGTGTGTGTGTGTGTGTGTGTGTGTGGTGTGTGTGTGTGTGTGTGTTTGTGTGTGTGTGTGTGTGTGTGTGTGTGTGTGTGTGTGTGTGTGTGTGTGTGTGTTGTTGACTGTGTGTGTGTGTGTGTGTGTGTGTGTGTGTGTGTGTGTGTGTGTTGTGTGTGTGTGTGTGTGTGTGTGTGTGTGTGTGTGTGTGTGTGTGTGTGTGTGTTCACTGTGTGTGTGTGTGTGTGTCTGTGTGTGTGTGAAGAGAAAGAGAGAAAAAAAGAGAGGAGAGCAAAGAGAAGAAGAGAGAGAAAAAAAAAAAAAGAGAGAGAGAAGAGAAGAGGAGAGGAGAGAGAGAGAGATAAGAGGAGAGAGAGAGAGAGAGAGAGAGAGACATAGAGAAGAGAAGAGGAGAGGAGAGAGAGAGCCGCCACCGCCGCCACTGTCCGCCACCGCCATAATTGTCCGCCACCGCCGCCACTGTCCGCCATCGCCGCCACTGTCCGCCACCGCCGCCACTGTCTGCCACCGCCGCCCACCACCACTGTCCACCACCGCCGCCTCACGCCACTGTCCACCACCGCCGCCTCACGCCACTGTCCGCCATCGCCGTCCGCCGCCACCGTCCACCGCCTGCCGCCACCGTCCACCACCGCCGCCTGCCGCCACTGTCTGCCACTGCCGCCACCGTCCACCGCCTGCCGCCACCGTCCACCTCCACCGCCTGCCGCCACCGTCCACCACCGCCGCCTGCCGCCACTGTCTGCCACTGCCGCCACTATCCGCCACCGCCGCTCGCCGCCACTGTCTGCCACCGCCGCCACTGTCCGAAACCGCCGCCTGCCGCCACCGTCGTTGCCTCTCGAAATAATTCATATATTATTGTCACATTAATACTGTGCAATAATTATCCAGGACAAACCGAAACGTCGTCGTTCCTTTTATCCTTTGCGTCCCATCGTTCACATACTAGTCGTCGTTCTAGTGTGTGGTCTGGTCAACATACTTTAGCCACGTTATTGTGATTCCTCGCCTGCATTGTCAACAATATCTCCAATTCCAGCTCCCGGATAGTAAACCCTTTACCTGTTCACCCTATATCTGGCCCCATACGTCCTGTCTAAATACCTCACCTGGGAATCTCCCACAGCTAATTGCTTTACGTTCAATAGGCAATCTCAAGCAAGGAGATAAAACATGGACATCAAACCACTTTGCTCCACCCATGGCATTGCCTCCACTGGGCCACACATCCAGACTGCACCCAGAGCACTATGACATCCACATCTCAAACTTTGTGTTGTTAGTCCCAGAAGTCAATGTTAAACGGTCACCTTAAGGATCCACAATTTGGAGTACTGTACTAATAATGTTTGTATTACTTTACCTTTCTAATAATATGATGTTGTATTAGAGTTCATTATCAATTTTACTGTAATTTTTAAAATTATCTCCACCTGTTAATTAAAGATTTAGATATAAAAATCTGTTAGTTTAAGGACTGGCCCAAAACGCTATACTATGAAAATGGCTTTACAATCCCCACAACAAACCAACTAACTCCCAGGTACCACCTACTTACTGATAATGAACAACATCTTACCAGAAGTGAACACCACCAGTCAGCAGGTCACTTACACACAATGTTATGACCTCAAAATTATGAGACAGATGACAGGACTGGTCGAAAAAATAAATGGTTGATAGAGTTTACAAGTTGGATATCCGACATAGCTAGGTCCGGCCCTAGTCCAGACTTAGTAAGGTTCTGCACGAATCTACGATCAGTAATATCACATGGTGGCAGGTCTGCTATATATACTAGTTTTAAATTCCATTTTCTCTAATTCTCGTCATGATATTGAAATATAAAATAAGTAATTAGGAAAAAACTTTATTTTACAAGATACTGGACATTGACATATTGTAGATGTTGTGTCATATACATTATATAGTATTATATAGTATAGGCGTCAGGTGTTTTTTCACTCAAAACTTTCAGGAAGTTTTATCTTGAAGTCATTTAAAAGTACTAAGTTTAGCTTCAGTAGAATATCGTCAAGGGTCACTGGCTCACACATACTACTAGACAATGTAATTGCAATTATTTCTTTTAGAGAAATAACATTTATATTTCTTATATCAACAATATTTAGCAGCATCAGCCCAAGAGCCTTCACATCTCGGGAATATGACAAGTTTTTCTTTAGGTTCAGTTTGGTCTCTAGTTTTCTTCGAGCTTTTTGACTCAATGTCAATAGGACATCTTGTTTGAGAATTGACTGTCCAAAGTCAATTAGAAATACTTGTGGTAGCTTATGTTGACAGAGGGTCACCCTTACATTTCGGGCATGAATATCATTATGAATAACTCCACGAGCGTGGAGCTCGCGCAGGCACTGACCAACTTTCAAAACAATATATATGATAAGCCAATCTGGAATATCTTTCTGAATGGCCTCTGAGAGTGTTAACTCGCCCCGGAAAGACATCACTAGAGCTCTTGACTTGTAGCAAACGCCGAGTAGTCTCGGAGCTCCACCTGCACCATTAAGTCTTTCCATGATAAAAAGCTCTGTCCTGAAGGCCTTTTCAGAAATTTTATTTTTTTTCATTGTCTTCAAAATTGCATATTCTTTCCCCCAGGGAATGCGCCATACAATACCGAAATCTCCCTCGTCTATATATTGTCTCTGAGACAGGAGTTCATCAAAATTTACACCGATTATAAGAGTCTGATCTTTCATTTTGTATAATCTAATTAATCTGACTAACAAATAAGCTACTTGCTTGACTGAGTTTATTTGACTGACTAAATGGATTAATTAGGATTAAGCTACCAATAAGATAGCACGAAATAAATTTTATTTATTATTATGGTCTCATTTAATCGTCAAGCGGTTATCATAGGAGGATATTTATTTATTGTTAAGTTATTAGACACCTTTTTTTTTTTTACTTGGACTTCGTGACTTAAAGGTGGTTTCTACATAAAGTTGGTTTTTTCAAGCAGAAGATCATAATATAATATAAATATAAAGGTTAAAGAATGACAGAATTTATATTAAATTTTCTATGCTATTGCGTCTGATGGGGTAGGTCTCATTATTGTTATCTCAATCACAACCACCACCAATGCCACCAATGCCACTGCCACAATCACCATCAACGTTGAATTTATATCATCAATACTATATACTCTTATTCTTTACTTTGAGTTCCTTCCTCCTTTTGGTTACAAAACTGGCCACTGTCTGTTTCTGAGGGACTATCGTGTCACTTACTATCAGGTTGTTCATCACAATTAAAGTATTTCATATGTTTATAACGGTAACTCTTGTGAGAGAACCTCTTGAAACACTTGTCACATTGGTAAGGCTTCTCCCCTGTATGTAGTCTACGATGTTCTGTTAAGCTGTCTTTTTGTTTTAATACTTTTTGGCAAATATCACATATGAATCTGCATTGGTCTGAATAATTATACTGGTGTTGAGCAAGGAACGATTGTTTATTAAATAACTTATCATCCTCCTTCAGTCGCTTTTCTCCCCAACGGCTAATCAGTCTCAACTTATATTTCCACTTGCAATTTTGTTTTTCAATCACAGTAGCCATCACATTTGGCAATGCTGATGGTTTAGATTTAAGGGAGAGATCGATCGGTTGTATATCATCAATCAGTCGATCATCATCCTCATTTCCATCTGCTCTCATTGAATGACCATTGTTAAGAGGAGGGTAGTAGGCTAAACCGGGTTGTGCCAACAGGGAGAGATTGATCAGTTGCTGTAGTTGTTGTTGTTGTTGTTGTAGTTGTTGTTCATCTAACGGACCTGCTAGAGCTGAACACTGTTGGGACTGAGAAATGGTATATTGAGGTGGTTGCTGTTGTCCATTGTCAATACCCTGAAGTAGGAACCCAGCCCCTAGACAACTGCCTGAGTAAATATGATCGCAAACTGTTCCATCTGCATTAAGACAAAACTGTCTGTCATACACCCGACAGTTTCTTTGTTGTGGGATTTTCTCGTCTGGGCTGGAAGAAGGCTGTATGTCAGGTTCAACATGTGCCATGTCCAGATGATTGATGAGCCGCTTAGTAGTGGGGTCCTGAAAATTGTAGGGATAAAGATTGTTATATCAGACCATTATTAAATTAGTCTATAAATCCAAGCTATGAAAAAAAAGAAATTGAACACTATGATCATTTAGAAACAATATTCATTACTACTAATTTTCAATGCTTTGTTTAAATTAGACCGTCGGATTCCGTGATCCACCAAAAATAAAAGGACGAAGCTGAACTCAAATTTTATAACATTGATGTTGAAGATATGACAATGCTGTGGATGAGGAGGAGGATATTAAAAGTGTGATTGTGAAAACTTATATAAGTATAGAACTATATGGGGAAAATTGGTTACTTCGAATATAACCCTTAGAAGGATCGACGAAAATTACCACTTCACTCACTATACTTAATAGATTTCTTCAAGGGTTTAAATATGTTGTCACTGGGCGTGAACCACGAGGTAGACTGAGGGAATAAGTGGCGATCACATCCTTTATATTCTTTGAGGACAATCTAGTTGTCAGAGACGAAGAGCTCAGGTCTCGAAGCTCAGGCGATTATTATGTTATCCGATACTTATATATAGCCTATTCTTCTTTCTTTTCTGGAGGGTTGGTTAAGATCATTCTTCAGATGAATCTTCAGATGAATCTTCATATGTATGTGTGTGTGTGTATGTGTGTGTGTGTTTGTGTGTGTTTATGGCCAAATAAAACACATCTAACATTCAAATTTTATTTATAACTCAAAATTTTGTAATCGTTATTTTTTAATTAATGCCAAAAAAGTGATGAGAATCAATGAATTTTTTTACTGATTTATATATTTTACAAAATTTTATTAAAAAATAAAACTTATAATCATTCCTATTTAATATAAAATTTTTGACGTTTAAGTTTTGTTAATTTTATAAACACAATTTTATTTATCACATATATTAAATATATAATATTGTTAATTTTATGTATAATTTTTTATTTATATTTAAAATAAAAAAACAAAATATAAATTTTGATTAAAATATTCATAATTACTTTATAATTTGAGATAAAATTAAAGAAAACCGAAAAAATATTTTCCCTTTTATAGTTAAATTCGATATTTTATATAAAAATAAAACAAACAAAAAGTCACTCAAAACCATTTTATATATTATTTATTTGTTTTATAAACATTTATTTAAAATAAAATTTAAAAAAACTGAAAAAATAAATAATTTTTCTTTTTTATTAGACAAATAATTCATCACTACTTCCATAATCACTACTTCCATATTCTTTGTAGTCGTTACTCCCCTCTGTATCATAATTATAATCTATCTTATCACCATTTTCATCATTAATCCATTTGAAGAACGAACAGTACATGTTAACTTCAAAATCCCTAAATACAAAATAATAATAATGACTTACAAATGTTAATAACATTATGGGAGTAATAACTTTGCGAATGCCAATTTGGGTATAATAATATTCATCGAATAATTTAAACCAAGAAGTTGGTAAAATGTTTCCATGAACATCTAAAAATTGTATTTGCATGCAACATTTTTCCTGATCATAAACAATATTCATTGAACCTCGTTCTTTGATACATCGAAATTTTAAATTTGATATAACAATATGATATTGATTATTTTCCTTATTTGTTATGTTTAAAAAGTATGGTTTATATCCATATATAAAATGAATTGCATCTTCAATTTTTGATTGTAACATTTCCTTAGGTTTGAAGCTTTTCTTCAGAACAGATAAAATATAATTCCATCTATACTTTTCATTACAAAAACATTTCCCATATAAATTACATAAAGGATACTCATCATCACTTAATGCACAATAGAGATAGTAGGCAGCCGTTGCTACAAAATTATTACTTTTGCTTATACTCTGAAACAATTCACGTCCTGTATTATCAAAATATTGAACAGAAGGGGGATTGTTTGAAACAATTTTTAGCGAGCCAGTATGGTAAGACGAGGGTATACGATCTCCTATTATTTCTTTCTTACATCCATTACAAAATTTCACGTTTAAGATTCTCAAAACCATAACGGACTCTCCCAGTGTTGTGTGTACTGACAGAGACCATATCAGGTGCTTTAAATTGTCTCTTCCATATATTCTTTCAAGAAAAGTTGTTACATTTCCTACTGTAAAAAAGGAAAATTTGAATTTTTGTTTAGTCATTTGTTCAAAATAATCCATTCGAAAATTTGCATTACAGAGACATTTAAAGCCATAATTTTCGAAACAAGTTGTAACGTTATCATATAACATTATTTTTTCAGGGATGATTTGTATTTTGAAGACATATATTCTTCCACTAGCTGAGTAATTTTTTGAGTGTTGGATACAACTCTTAATATCCGTTTATGTAATGGCTCATCTTTTTTAATATCGGGAAAAAATAAAATTGGAATATTAATAAATAAAATGTTAATTTTACTACTCCCACTCCCATTTTCTAAGAACTGTTCAACATTATTTATATTTGGAGAGTAATCACAGACTGAATGGGAATCCAATTTCACAATAAATTTTCTTTTCAATTTGATGAGTAAGTATTGTACGAATAATTGTAAGTCTTCTACACTATTATTTTCAAAGGTACCATCATCATTCTTATCAAAATTAGTAATATTTTGATGATTATAGTTGGTTAGTACAATTGTTCCTAAAGGTAAAGCAGGAGGATAAAAGTGTAATTTTTTGAAATAAGATAAGGGGATATCTATACTACCATCTGAGTTAAATGCAAACATTATTTAGTTTGGTTTTTAATATAGTGTTAATTCATAAATCGATTAAAAAAAATTTCATTATTTTCGTAATCAATCAAATTATTCTTGGATACAAATTTTGCCTTTAAAATTACCTTTGTACATCCACGTTCAATATCTTCAATGTTTGAACATGGATATGTTCCTTTATGTATTTCAATAATATTTTTATCAATCTTACACTTTATCCAGATAGATAATTCCTGTTTTTCCTCATCAAAATGGGGATCCGGACACGCTGTACACGGAAATTGTTTATTGTCATGTAAGTTAGTATACATAGGACCACAGTCGCATAGACCGTTAGAATAACCTGGAGCTGTAATTACACCAGATGGTAAATGTACCAGACAAGGATCGCGGAAACAAGCTGAACGTGAGATATCTGGATTAGAAATATATCCAGGGGAACATCGACATATATATTTTTCTTGTTCTTTTAATGGTATAAAAAAGTCTTGAGGTGTCATTTGATTAAGGTCAACTACTTCATCCTGCCCATTAGTAATTTTAACCAAAGTTCCTCCTGGTTCACATGCAGTTAATCTATTTGTAGTAGCGTTATAAAGACCTGGTAGGAAGGATTTACACTTCCATCGATCTTCTTCAAATGAATACTGTAAAAAACCCCATACAGGGTCACAAAATTTTTCTTCTGGTTGTTTCCAAAGACAGTATGTGCATCCTGGTTTGAGGATTCCACCTCCATAATAATATTTTATATTGTTAGTAGAAGATGATATAGGCATTACAACCTTTTCTAAATAACGCCCACATTTACGGCCCCCAAGTTTGCGACAAATTTGATTGTCATGAGATTGAGAACTAGGTACTTTTAAAATCATTCCCTTACATTTATTGATTTTAATATCATTGTTATTATCATATTCATTATAATTTAGCCAACCTTGTAGATCAATAAATTCGTGTCGTTCTTCAAATGCCCTTTCTTCAGCTTCCAGTCCCTCTTTAATACTTTGACGTAAAAAACTATGAATGTAAAAACGATCCGTAATATAAAGAAAATTAAAAAATATAAAAAAAAGTACGAAAATAATAACAGGAATTTGAAGAAAATACTGGTTTGTCGAAGAAATCATTTTGGGTTTTTATTTAAGAGAAATTTTAGGAGTTTCTTAGTTGAAACTCTTTTATTACAGTTTGTTGAATAACAGTGAAAGAGATGACGATCAATATAAAGTCTACCTGAAGGTGTAAGAGATTTACCACGAACTTCATGAAAAGGACAAAAAATATTACATTGCCATTTTTTGTTCATTGCTGAGAGTTCGTTATATGGCTCCTTACATAATAATTCAGCACATTTTTGTGTAATTATCTCTTGGTTTTTTTTCAAAAATTGTTCAATTTTTGGTTGATTCAGCGATCGTTTTAAAACCAACCTAGGACGGCTAATTACATTTCCTCCTCCTCCTAATTTATTATTATTATTATTATTATATTATTATTATTATATATTATTATTATTAATAATTATTTCAAAAATATTATTTCTAGTGGATAAGTGTCCCTGTTTAATTTCATTGATACTAGTAAATTCTATTGATGTCTCAATACATCGATATATGAATGAAACACTCGCCATATTGGTACATTATCCTTATTACCAAACAATAGATTGAGATAAAAGCTTAAAAGATAATATAAACGATATTGTAGAATCAGAGAACCTAAGATATATATAACTATACTGTCAGAAGTAAAATATTTTTTTTAAGAAAAGTAATTAGTTTTGTCAGAGGACAAACATAAACCGCAACATCTTGTTACCAATTTTCATAATTTTTTTTTATCTTCTATAATTTTCTTTATATTGCCGATCCATTGTACATATATAAGTCTTGAAGAGGGACTGGAAGCTGAATCCTCCTATTATTATTATTATTATTATTATTATTATTGAAACTCGACATAATGGATGACGAGCCTTATTACCAAAAAAAGATTAGAAATAAGTTTAGGGATCTTATAAAGTATATTGAAGAATCAGATAACTTAATTATAGCTGTACCATCAGAAGTAAAACAATTTGAAAAGCTGTTAAATTCTTGGATATTATATTTACCTAATCTCCAAAATGTTGTGGTAAAGAGAGGAAATTGTACTAAGTGTTGGTACCAAAGTGAGAATGAAAAAACACTCACTATTTTTAGGTCACCTTTCGAAATAATTATTAAGCAAAATAATATAAAAGTCAGTTCTTCATTTCTAATAAAAGATTTAATATTAATATTAGTAGACGCTATTCAAAAAGAAAAGAGAAATATCCATGTAAATTGGGATTAATTAATAACAAATATGATCAAGGAAAGTTTGGCTAAATAAGGCAGGCCTTTGTAGGCCATCTGCGACGTCCCCTAAAACCTATAAAAAATTAGAGGTCATTAATACAATTTACTATAGTCTTTGGAGGAGCCACTTTGCAATTTCCGAGAACACACCAGATTACATCAGACTTCTGAATTACAAAAACGTTTCCTCTGGGGAATAGCAAATGAGTGTATATGACAGGAAGGATTTTGATAATTCGAGTCAGTAACCCAAGACAGACATATGGGCTGAACAAATATTGGTCATCATTATTTGATGTTATATAACCATCAATTAGGTTATGACTGAATCTATCAAATATCTGAGACTGGTATACGAGACCAACTGGCTCATAACACTTTACACACTGCGGATACTTATTTATTTGCCCACTCCTTCTGCGAGTACAACTCCATCTTTTCTTTAAGGCTCCCATGACATAAGTTTTTTCGTCCATATTTTGATTACTGATTCCTAAAGCCATTACGCCTAAGGTTATAGGCTCTTTCAATATTTCAGCCCTTTTATAACCAAATTTGTATAATATCGGTGAAGGTAAACAGAGACCAATGGGAATTTTATTGCCTTGTAATTTACATTTTATAGTCCTCTTTGCAATACCTTCCCTTTCATTTAATGTTGTTAAAGAAGCATTACAAAGATCAGGTATTTTTAACCTCTCGAATATTGAAAGAAATGGAATATTATACTCATCTTCATTAAACCACTCACAAATTTTTTGTTTCCTTTTAATTTCCAAACGGGGATGAATAAATGTCAACCTTAGATCTACTGGATACAATTTACAAACTTTTGAATCTGTTTTAAATGAGGGGAAAATTCCACATCTTTCGGCATCAGTATCCATAGTTTTTATTACTTCTTCATAAAACCTCCCAACAATATCGGAAAAGTTGGGTAGTTCTCCATTGTCGAGGGTACCATTTGTAACTGTGAACTTTGATGTAATTTGTTCTTTCCAGGTAATGTAGTTTTTAGGTAGCAATAATCGGATTGACGGAGACTCAATGAAGTATATCAATACCGGTACATCTTCCGGATGTATTAATTCAGCGATTGCTAGGAGCCCACCTTTTTTTGTTTTTTCAATCTTTATAAGTTTATAACCTGAATATTCGATGGGAAGGAATTTTGAAAGTTTATCAACAAGCCAGTCCTTCCCAATTAGAACATATATATCTAATTGGGAAGAATTGTTCAACACGCCTAGTGTGGCAGAGGCATATTCTCCACAAATGGCAGCTGATCCTCTTGCTTGATTAATTATGTAGCTGGCAAGTTTAATTTTACAGGTATGGATGGAAATCATAATTGTAATCTTACCTAATAAAAAATATCTATATCCTTTTATAATGAATAAATATAAAAAAAAAAGTCAACTACCGTTAACAGGTAGAATTAGCGCCAACCAGGCAAAGGATCACCGAGATCCAACAAATTTTAAAAAGTTTATTTAACCCTGAATACTCCACCTGGACTTAATCAAGCCTTATTATACTTTTAAAAACTTTAAAATCGAGCCTATAGAACATCAAAGACCCCAAAACATAAACATATATAATAATTATTTGTTGTTTTTCGTTTTGGGGGTATACGGTTGGTTTATTTGCAGTAAATTTTTTGGCCAACTATTCAAGGTTCAATTTGCATAATAAGCCAAAATTTCTACAGTTCCAGGAATTTATAGCTTCTTATTTGAACGAGAACAATAACCTCTGTATAGCTTCTTTGGTCATACCAGTCTTTCACCCAAAATATATATAAAGAAGTGTGCGACCAAGAAAATCAGTCATTAATCCTATAAATTAAGATAATGAATTGGAATCGATTATTATTATTATTATTATTATTATTATTAATATTGACCGTAAGAAAAATTACTACTGTTTGTTTTGCTCATTTTATAATTCCATGGGCTCCATTATCTATTAAAAGTCCATATATGACATTTATAAATGACCCATTCCATCCTACATGGCAAACAAGACATCAACAATCAAAAACAAAACTCTTTAAAGAAATTGTAATGATACCAACTGTTTATAATATTTCATTTTCTATAACATGTGGTGCATGTTATATGTATTCTTATTTCTCATATCCAAAATTAACCATCAATGTAGATATAAATGAAGAAACAGAGGGACGCTTATTATACGAAACTTTTCCAGATCCTAATAAATACTATATAGGATGTAAAATATATGAATGTAAAATGACAACGGTTAGGATTAAACTAAATAATCCTTTGGAAACATTAGAGGGAAGAATAATTTGTCATTTGAATCGTAGTATCCAACATACTAAAGAAATTCTATTCTTTAAAGGAATAAGTAGAGTACAAATACGTAAAGTAGAAAACAAAAAATGTGAACTTCCTATTAACTTAACATTGTTTAATTCTTTCATTTCAAGCCGAACTTTTAGCAAAAATGAAGACATTTGCTATATATATCCGATAGTAAGTAGTACTAGATCGTTTCTTTTCCAAGATGAAACACAATTATTAGTATACCAGATTAACTATACACATCAATCAAATGATGTTGGATATTTAACTCCAAAATTGCGTTTTAAATTCCAATGGTTGTTTTTGGTTTTTGGTTTTTGGCTTTTTTGATAAATTAGACGTTGATAAAGAAAGAGTTTAAGTTTTTGATGGGGGGTTGATGTTTATTAACACAAATTTATTTTAAAGTGGTTCGGGAAGTTCGTATGAAATATACTCGCCTATTTCTTCCTGCTTTTTTTTTTTTACTTTTAACACATATAGTATAATATAATTGAATAATTAATAAACTTACTGAAATTATTATTAATATTATACTCAAAATAAACAAATATTGATGAATATAGGTAATAGCATGCGAATCAATACTTTTTTTACAATTACCAATACACTGTGCTATATAGAGTGTCCCAATTAAATCTTCTCGAAGAACTTTAAGTATAGGACGAGTCTTATTATTATATGTTGTTATATTGTCAAGAATGTTATCTTGTTCATCTAATATTTTAATATTATTCTCATCATATAAAAATTTGATAACAACCGACGATATCCTATTTAAGGTATCACACCTTTCTGATGATTTATTAACATTATTTACCATTTTTATTTGTGAATGACCGTGATCCAAACATAGTGTCTTTCTTTGACCATCTATTAAAAACTTGACATAGGTATCTGCTAAGGGCGTCAGAATCAAATATTCTTCTTCGTTACCTGAGGCAGCAATTTGTAAATCATATTTCATTGACGATGATAATTTTCTGTATGGCCAGCCTTGAGGGCAATCTAGAAGAATATTGATATGGTTAAATATTACAACTCTTCCTATTAATTTATTTGTTGCGTTTTGATTCAGTCGTCTTTTCGCTGGTAATTGAAATTTATTTAATATAAATAGTTGTGAAACATTTCCAAATTTTAACTCTGCCTTTAACCATTTATGTTGTTCTGTATCATTATAACTTAATAATTCATTAAAAATTTTATCATAATAAATAGATATTATAAAAATTTAAGTTATTTCTTACAAACCAAATTTAATTGAATCTTCAAATACTGTTAATCTTTTTCCATTTTCATTGACTGCACATTCAGTATATAAGTTAAATTCTTTACTAACTTGGCTATTAAATAGTAACAAAACCATAAGAATATCTTTCGTGAAATTGTATTCATTTTTTTAAAAGGTAAGAGTATTATTTCGATGTTACCTACCCCCCCCCCCCCCGTTCGCTTTCATCCGTGAGAGTCCAGTCCTGTATGAGGTATATTAAGATTCGAGGTCAGGGTGGTACAACGTCATTGTATCAACGGAGTTCCCCCCACCCCCTGCCTCCATCCGGGAGAGTCCCATCCTGTCAGGGTATAAATATTAAGGGGCTCAAGGCATTGAGGTTTTTCCACATACATCAGTG
>WNGS01002322.1:125025-139470 GCA_020271785.1 Procambarus virginalis
ACGAGGAAAAAAAAGTGGCAAGATTGGGCGGTACAATCAAGCAAAGGAGGCTGTGGAGACAAATTGTGCCTGGTACAAAAGTGACCGGGGAGAATACAGCCACGGGTCAAGAGCCGGCAAATGGGCGAGGGAAGCACGGAGATGGGCCGGGAGGCTATCGGCAAGCAAAGAAGTGTGAGCAAGACGGACACGGGATCCAAGAGAGAAGGCCGGGGGGGGCCGCAGCAAAAGGGGGGAATCCGGACACGCGGGGACACGGAAATGGTGGGATAGGGGGGCAGGTAAGTTGAGTGCAAGACAAGGACCAGCGTGCAGGCCACATAGACGCAGTTGAACGAGCCCTGGAGGAGCGGGAAGGATCAAACCAAGAGGCAAACGGGACCAGACCAAGGTGAGCCGGCGAATACAAGCGCGAACGTTGTAGAGAGGCTTGGAATAGAGAACTAGGGAACTGCGACAGGGGGCAACTCAGCGCCTCTTAGACGATTGAGCGCTCTGGGGTTGCGTGTAAGGGGGAAGAAAAAGAGCGTGAGTTCAGGTGTGGATGAGTGGTCATACAAAAGACGGCATCCCAGTGCCCCGAGGAATGGAACCGAAAGTTGCCCCGCCGGTGCCAGCAGCGGAAGACGTAGGTAGGAGTCGAGGGAGGGACACTGCCAGCGCACGTGCGGCAAAGTGGAATACTGGGTAAAAATCCTCCAGAACGGGCACAAAATGGGCGGCGGGGTGTGGCCAAAAGGGGACAGGAGGGGCAGCCGTGTGGGGGAGAGGCTCACCGCCAGAGAAGAGGGATAGAGGGTGTGGCAGAAGAGGATAGAAGGCAGGACAAACGAGGGCTAAAGACCAAATGAACCGGCCACAAGTGACATACCACCAGGGTGGCCGGACAAAGAGATGGGTTGCTTGACAATCATCCTGGGGAGGAGAAACGAGAGAACGTTTGCAAAAGCATAGAAACACAGTCTTAATCGCAGCTCCCGGACATGTATGGAGGTAAGAGCAGGGGGAGGAGATAGTCAGATAATGTAGCAACCTTTGTAGAGCATAAAGGCGGGGCGGGCTGGCGGCAAAGGCCCGGTCATGCAAGCGTCCAAGCCCGCGTAGACTGGGACGGAAAAAACTGATGAAGTGATAAAAACATCGGAATAAAAGAAAAGACAAAAAAGATAAAAAAAGTACGGAATATAAACAGACTGTGGAAGAAATAAGGCTTTGTCGGGGGGGTAAGAATGTCAGTTGTGGTATTTGGATGTAAAGAAAAATTAATACTTAGGAGTTTCTTAATTATTTTATGCGATCTACGGTGAAACTCTTCTGTGACAGTTGGGGGGAGTTTTCTAACTGGACAGATGACGATCAAGATCAGTTCTACTGAAGGTGTAAGAGATTACCATGAACTTCATGAAAGGACAGCAAAATATTACATTGCCCTTTTTTGTTCATTCGGGGAGAGGTTCGATAGGATGCTCCGCTCCAGAAGAAGTGCAGCAGCGAGGGGGGTAAGCTAGCGCGTGGGGGGGGGGGGGCAAAAAGGGGGCAAGTGGGGGGTGTGGGGAGGCGCGAGCGGGTGGGAAACCAACCGAGGACGCGACAGACATGGCGCTCGGACCGCCGAAGGATAGGATGAGGTAGGAGGATGAGTTAGAGCCTGCGTAAGCAAATAAGTGCATGTCGGTCAAAAAGGGAGGTTCAGAGGTGGAGAAGGAGCCCGGGGACGGGCAGGGATACGAGGAAGGCGAGTGGAGTGATCGCAATACAGCGAGTAGAATGAAACACACTCGCCATAGGGGGACATTAGCCGATGACCAAACTAATAGTGAGAGAAAAGCGGAAACAAGACGAAAACGAACGAGATGGAGAGACGCGAAGAAAGCTAAAGAGAGACGCTCATAACTGTCGGGCAGATAAGTAAAAGAGGGTGTGAAGAAAAGATCAAGGGGGGTAGGCAGAGGACAACGAACCGGCAACAGCGTGTTACCAGTTGTCATAATGGGGCTGTTGATCTGCGAGAAATTGTCGGGATACGTCCGAGCCAGGGACAGAAGTACGTCCGCGGAGAGGGACTGGCAGCTAGAAGCCGCCGAGAGGACAGGAGGATAGAGGGTAGGAGGAGGCGGATGAGGAGGGACACTCGCAGAAGATGGACAGCCAAGATTACCAAAAAAGGATTAGAAATAAGGTTAGGGATCTTATAAAGTATGTTGAAGAATCAGAGAACCTTAAGGTTAATTATAGCTGTACCATCAGAAGTAAAACAATTTGAAAAGCTGTTAAATTCTTGGATATTATATTTACCTAATCTCCAAAATGTTGTGGTAAAGAGAGGAAATTGTACTAAGTGTTGGTACCAAAGTGAGAATGAAAAAACTCTCACTATTTTTAGGTCACCTTTCGAAATAATTATTAAGCAAAATAATATAAAAGTCAGTTCTTCATTCTAATAAAAGATTTAATATTAATATTAGTAGACGCTATTCAAAAAGAAAAGAGAAATATCCATGTACATTGGGATTAATTAATAACAAATATGATCAAGGAAAGTTTGGCTAAATAAGGCAGGCCTTTGTAGGCCATCTGCGACGTCCCCTAAAACCTATAAAAAATTAGAGGTCATTAATACAATTTACTATAGTCTTTGGAGGAGCCACTTTGCAATTTCCGAGAACACACCAGATTACATCAGACTTCTGAATTAAAAAACGTTTCCTCTGGGGAATAGCAAATGAGTGTATATGACAGGAAGGATTTTGATAATTCGAGTCAGTAACCCAAGACAGACATATGGGCTGAACAAGTATTGGTCATCATTATTTGATGTTATATAACCATCAATTAGGTTATGACTGAATCTATCAAATATCTGAGACTGGTATACGAGACCAACTGGCTCATAACACTTTACACACTGCGGATACTTATTTATTTGCCCACTCCTTCTGCGAGTACAACTCCATCTTTTCTTTAAGGCTCCCATGACATAAGTTTTTTCGTCCATATTTTGATTACTGATTCCTAAAGCCATTACGCCTAAGGTTATAGGCTCTTTCAATATTTCAGCCCTTTTATAACCAAATTTGTATAATATCGGCGAAGGTAAACAGAGACCAATGGGAATTTTATTGCCTTGTAATTTACATTTTATAGTCCTCTTTGCAATACCTTCCCTTTCATTTAATGTTGTTGAAGAAGCATTACAAAGATCAGGTATTTTTAACCTCTCGAATATTGAAAGAAATGGAATATTATACTCATCTTCATTAAACCACTCACAAATTTTTTGTTTCCTTTTAATTTCCAAACGGGGATGAATAAATGTCAACCTTAGATCTACTGGATACAATTTACAAACTTTTGAATCTGTTTTAAATGAGGGGAAAATTCCACATCTTTCGGCATCAGTATCCATAGTTTTTATTACTTCTTCATAAAACCTCCCAACAATATCGGAAAAGTTGGGTAGTTCTCCATTGTCGAGGGTACCATTTGTAACTGTGAACTTTGATGTAATTTGTTCTTTCCAGGTAATGTAGTTTTTAGGTAGCAATACTCGGATTGACGGAGACTCAATGAAGTATATCAATACCGGTACATCTTCCGGATGTATTAATTCAGCGATTGCTAGGAGCCCACCTTTTTTTGTTTTTTCAATCTTTATAAGTTTATAACCTGAATATTCGATGGGAATGAATTTTGAAAGTTTATCAACAAGCCAGTCCTTCCCAATTAGAACATATATATCTAATTGGGAAGAATTGTTCAACACGCCTAATGTGGCAGAGGCATATTCTCCACAAATGGCAGCTGATCCTCTTGCTTGATCAATTATGTAGCTGGCAAGTTTAATTTTACAGGTATGGATGGAAATCATAATTGTAATCTTACCTAATAAAAAATATCTATATCCTTTTATAATGAATAAAATAAAAAAAAAGTCAACTACCGTTAACAGGTAGAATTAGCTATGTTATCATCAGTGCCAACCAGGCAAAGGACCACCGAGATCCAACAAATTTTAAAAAGTTTATTTAACCCTGAATACTCCACCTGGACTTAATCAAGCCTTATTATACTTTTAAAAACTTTAAAATCGAGCCTATAGAACATCAAAGTCCCCAAAACATAAACATATATAATAATAATTACTTGTTATATATAATAATAATTATTTGTTGTTTTTCGTTTTGGGGGTATACGGTTGGTTTGGTTTAATAACACACATCAATAAAGAATTATATTTTGTATTTTGGCTTATTATTAGCAGTAAATTTTTTGGCCAACTATTCAAGGTTCAATTTGCATAATAAGCCAAAATTTCTACAGTTCCAGGAATTTATAGCTTCTTCTTTGAACGAGAACAATAACCTCTGTATAGCTTCTTTGGTCGTACCAGTCTTTCACCCAAAATATATATAAAGAAGTGTGCGACCAAGAAAATCAGTCATTAATCCTATAAATTAAGATAATGAATTGGAATCGATTATTATTATTATTATTATTATTATTATTAATATTGACCGTAAGAAAAATTACTACTGTTTGTTTTGCTCATTTTATAATTCCATGGGCTCCATTATCTATTAAAAGTCCATATATGACATTTATAAATGACCCATTCCATCCTACATGGCAAACAAGACATCAACAATCAAAAACAAAACTCTTTAAAGAAATTGTAATGATACCAACTGTTTATAATATTTCATTTTCTATAACATGTGGTGCATGTTATATGTATTCTTATTTCTCATATCCAAAATTAACCATCAATGTAGATATAAATGAAGAAACAGAGGGACGCTTATTATACGAAACTTTTCCAGATCCTAATAAATACTATATAGGATGTAAAATATATGAATGTAAAATGACCACGGTTAGGATTAAATTAAATAATCCTTTGGAAACATTAGAGGGAAGAATAATTTGTCATTTGAATCGTAGTATCCAACATACTAAAGAAATTCTATTCTTTAAAGGAATAAGTAGAGTACAAATACGTAAAGTAGAAAACAAAAAATGTGAACTTCCTATTAACTTAACATTGTTGAATTCTTTCATTTCAAGCCGAACTTTTAGCAAAAATGAAGACATTTGCTATATATATCCGATAGTAAGTAGTACTAGATCGTTTCTTTTCCAAGATGAAACACAATTATTAGTATACCAGATTAACTATACACATCAATCAAATCATGTTGGATATTTAACTCCAGAATTGTGTTTTAAATTCCAATGGTTGTTTTTGGTTTTTGGTTTTTGGCTTTTTTGATAAATTAGACGTTGATAAAGAAAGAGTGTAAGTTTTTGATGGGGGGTTGATGTTTATTAACACAAATTTATTTTAAAGTGGTTCGGGAAGTTCGTATGAAATATACTCGCCTATTTCTTCCTGCTTTTTTTTTTTTTTACTTTTAACACATATAGTATAATATAATTGAATAATTAATAAACTTACTGAAATTATTATTAATATTATACTCAAAATAAACAAATATTGATGAATATAGGTAATAGCATGCGAATCAATACTTTTTTACAATTACCAATACACTGTGCTATATAGAGTGTCCCAATTAAATCTTCTCGAAGAACTTTAAGTATAGGACGAGTCTTATTATTATATGTTGTTATATTGTCAAGAATGTTATCTTGTTCATCTAATATTTTAATATTATTCTCATCATATAAAAATTTGATAACAACCGACGATATCCTATTTAAGGTATCACACCTTTCTGATGATTTATTAACATTATTCACCATTTTTATTTGTGAATGACCGTGATCCAAACATAGTGTCTTTCTTTGACCATCTATTAAAAACTTGACATAGGTATCTGCTAAGGGCGTCAGAATCAAATATTCTTCTTCGTTACCTGAGGCAGCAATTTGTAAATCATATTTCATTGACGATGATAATTTTCTGTATGGCCAGCCTTGAGGGCAATCTAGAAGAATATTGATATGGTTAAATATTACAACTCTTCCTATTAATTTATTTGTTGTGTTTTGATTCAGTCGTCTTTTCGCTGGTAATTGAAATTTATTTAATATAAATAGTTGTGAAACATTTCCAAATTTTAACTCTGCCTTTAACCATTTATGTTGTTCTGTATTATTGTAACTTAATAATTCATTAAAAATTTTATCATAATAAATAGATATTATAAAATTTAGTTATTTCTTACAAACCAAAATTTAATTGAATCTTCAAATACTGTTAATCTTTTTCCATTTTCATTGACTGCACATTCAGTATATAATTAAATTCTTACTAACTGGTAATCTAAATAAAACAAAACCATAAGAAATATCTTCGTGAAATTGTATTAATTTTTTTAAAGGTAAGAATATTATTCGATGTTACCTGCACCCCCAGTACTTTCATCCGTGAGAGCCCATTCCTGTAGAGGGATATTAATGGTTTCGAGGTCAGGGTGGTACAAACGTCATTGATCTGTGGGAGTATGTCTCCCAAGATCCTCCCACAGCTGACTTGAATGGCTCATTGCAGTGCACACAGATCTTCGTGCACAAAGCCTATCTCTCTTAATCCTGGATAGTGACCTAGCATGTTGGGTATCTCCAGAATGCCCACTTAACCAGGAACACTGTTAAAATACGTAGGCCGCCGTATGTCTAGGCAGGAAGTAGATACAGGGAGCTAAGTATACTTGCTACCAAAGGGTCAGTGAGTACATGGCTGGTGCCCGCTGAGACAGAGGGGAAGGCGCCAGCAGCGTCTGACCTCTGGGGTCAACCGGCGCGATGTGAATAACAGCTATGACGTGTTCATGACGTCACTCCTGCTACTGCTCATCGAACGAGCTAATATGATTGGTTCCCGCTCATTTGCTGCAATGCTATTGGTCAAATTGTAACTCCTTTTGTGTTGTGTGCCACGAGATGCCCGGCACCCTTGCAAACTCATTCACGTGAGAGAGACCATACGAAGAGGACGTGTTCTGTTCTACCGGCCAATAGACTGATCACCGTCTATCCCTCACCGTCAAGTTAACTCAGCGTCTTTGCGATATACCACACACTCGCCAGAATCACGAGTGGGAATATTGTTTAGAAGCCTAAAGTGACAAATCTCCAGAGCGAAACAGACTGGTATCAGGTAACCCCTGGTGACAAAGATCGTCGTGAGTGACCTAGAGTGAACTAAGGCAGTGCCGCCGCCTAAGTAATCTGTGTGTGACATTACCACAGTGTACCTGTACCACAGTGTACAGTGTAGTGCATGGTACGCCGCTAGCCGCCGCCAGCCGCCGCCTCGAGCGCCACCGCCGCAGCCGCCGCCGCCCTAGCTCCTACGTGACGTCACCACCTTAGCACCGCCAGTGCCAGTGTGTGCGCGTGTGTCTGTCTGTTAAGCATACAGCACGCCCTACTCACGAAATCATCTCAAGATACTGCGAGTACCCTCCGTGTCTACGAGCGAAACCAGCTATCAGGCCACCTACGAGTGCTTGTATAAACGAGTCTGAGTGAGTGCGTAAGGAAAGGTACCTTATCTGTAAGTACAAGATCTTGTCATTGTTTTATTGTGTCTGTGTTGATCTGAGGGATCAACCACAGTTCTCACCTTCTTATACCTGTCGCAGGTTATAGGTGAATCGACGGTGAATGCGTGTTTATCTGTGTGGTATCACGGCATTTCACTCGTCTGTGAATGTGAGCTTCACATACACCACACATTTAGTTATTGTGTGATTATTATTATTGTGTTAGTGTATGATTGCATATCATCATTACCGAGTATCCGGTTGGAACTCTTGTGATCCCTTTGCATACCGGCAGTTAGGTTGCCGTGTTAGTGATTGGCTGTCAACTGTGTTAAGTTAGGTGTTTCTCCACGAGTGGATACGAGTCGATTAGCCAGACGTCAAGAGTCTCGCTAATGCAACCATAGCTTTGCTGACGCCAATCGAAAGTAAATCAAGCACCCTGTGTATTAGTGGTTAAGTTAGTAAATAAACTACTGTTAAGCTTTATGCGGTGTTTCCGTTGAACCACTTCTGAATACTGCCAATATTACTCAAGCCTTCAGCTCTAAGTGTCTTCAACACCGAGTTGCCTGTAAGTCACTAAACTATAAATTTGATGAGGACCCTAGGAGTCCCTTAAAGTGTTACATCATTGAGGAGATTCCAACGACCAACGTGGAGCAGGACCAGGTGAGGCTAGTCTGAGAAGAGACCCACAAGGACTCTAACTCGACCTTGCTCCCAGGCCCTGTACGGTTGCTCTCGTATTTTCTATTTTGCTAATTCCGACAGCTTCGTGAAGCGTCTGCCACATGTACATTGGCGACGTACGCATTGCAGTCGTGACAGCAAAAAAAGAAAACATCCCACATCTGGCGCCCAACGTGTTAGGCTTAGTTGGAACCTATGAGCTAGGTTATACAGTAAAATTTCGCACTTAAATTTTCCCTGAAAATTCAAAAGTGACGAGCAGTATTCAGAGGATGTTTAACACCCTGTTAGGTACACACACCACCAGTATGTCTGAGTGTGTAGAGTACAAACAGCGCTACCTGCATCTTCACCTGGCCTTGACCGCTCGTAGACCTGACGACTACGACACTCTTACTGAACAAGAGTGTAAGGAACGAGTGGAACAGCACATGAGGGCCGTGGAAGAGGTGATGCTACAAGCACACATGCAGGGTAGTGCTGAGGTGGCGTGCACGAGTCTCATCACACTGGATGAAGCTATCGGTGGTGAGACCCCAGTGAGAGATAACACAGTGGGAGAGACCCCAGTGAGAGAGAACTTGGAGGTAGAGACCCCTGTGGGTGACGTCACCGAGAATGATGTCACTAGAATCACGCGCGCTGCGGAAGAAAACGGAGTCACGCGGGAATCTAACCCTTGCAATACTCCGTTGGGGGGATTCTATGGGGAAGAATCTCGGCCCAAAAGGTCCTTGTGGACGACACCAACTCAAAGAGTAGGTATTACAGGCTCGCAATTATTCACCTTAGAGGAATACCGTAACCAAGTTAGGGAGTTGGGATTCGAAGGGAATAAAGTAGCAGAGCAAGCTATGAAACTCTGGACTGATCAGCAGGACAGAGAAAGTAAACTGTGGACTGATCAGCAAGAGAGAGAAAACAAACGCTGGACTGATCAGCAGAACCGAGAAAGTACTGAACGCATAGCTCGCATGCAGTTGCAAGCAAGGCAGGATGACCAGACAAGTGGTCGTTCAACGGAGACTAACGTTGAACAAGGTAAGACTGTCAAACTACCTAAACTAGCTAACTTTGATGAGAGGGACGACTCGATGGATGCATACATCAAGCGTTTCGAAGGTCACGCCGCTGATTGCGGGTGGGAAAGATCAAAGTGGGCACTCGCTCTTAGTGCATTGTTAAAGGGTAGGGCATTAACTATCTACCACAGTCTGGGTCCGCACCAGCGCGGAGATTACGAGGCATTGACAACAGCGCTGCTGAACGGTTTTGGCATAACTGCAGACCGGATGCTAGAGAATTTCCGTAGAGCTCAATTGCAAAAAGGTGAGACATATGTGCTCATGTTACAGCGGTTAGAATCGAGTCTAAACCGTTACTGTGAACTCATGGAGACTGCTCCTGGGAGCATGGAGTTCTATCAACTGATGATTCGTGAACAGTTCTTAGAAGCATGCGAATCGTCTCTGCGTGTCAAGCTCAAAGAGCAAGAAATTGTGTCAAATCTGTCTATGGCCAAGCAAGCTGATCTGTGGGCTGGGGCCAGGAGACAGGTGAAAGGGGTGAAGCCGCACGAGAAGCATCATGCTACAGGTATTGGCGATAGAGCTAAGCTTAAGACTGGTGTGTCGGGGGAGCAGGGAAACTCCTCCAACAAGCAGGTGCACAAGTGCTACACCTGTGGTAAGCCAGGTCATCGTGCAGCTGATTGCAAGGTAAAACCGAAATCAGGTTACATAGCAGGTGTGAGCTCAAGTGGTAAGAATCATCCCAACGTCAGAAAGGATCCACTAGCTTGGACCCTTGAGGTGGTGGACGGAAATGTTAACGGAAAATCGGCGAAAATCTTCCGTGACAAAGGCGCCACTACTCACATGGTAAGAAAGAGCCTAGTACAGCCAGGATCTGAGACAGGGAGACACGTCTATGTCAAATTCCCAAATGGCTATACTAAAGAGATGGTGGAGGTGTATGTGTGGGTCGACACACCTTACATCAAAGGTAAAATCCGCGCCGTTCAACAGGAACGTGCTGTACATGGATTATTATTGGGAAATGTTCGGGAATCTCTGATTGCCCGAGTCCACCCTCGAAGAAAACGGGGGAGCGTGAGGCCGCTGCCTCAGCTGTATGCAGCCGTCCTCGGCCAGCTGATCCCAAGGGCGACTCGCTCGGGGATGACGTCACAGGGAGTGACCACACCCTCACCCAGCTGAAGTATAAGGGAGAGAAAGCAAAAGAACGCAACATGCTCCAACGCTACGAGGACCCTCCTGCAGATGGATCCAACAAGCCGAAGAAGCATGTAAGACGTAAAAAACAGGAGAGGACCGCAGGGCTCGACATCGACAGGGCCGATCGACCACCCTCTGCTCTCAGCAACGATCGCCGGTGTCTCAGTGATAACCGCCGACGTGGAGGAAGGTCAGCCAGGTCTCTTCAATCAACAGCAGCAGGAGACACACCGAGATGTTAAGGTTGATGATCAGCCCTGAACATTTTTTAGAGGCAGGCAGAAACAGAGGGAGAAACAGACAGGCAGAAACGTGGCAGGAGTACGGATGGAGAGGGGGAAATGCCCGAGACTGGACTACATTTCGTCATCAAGCCCACACATACTACACCCCCCAACTACACAGAGACTACCACACTCCCCAATATCACTTCCAAAACTGGACAAACCATTGCCACAACAACACACCCTGGGTCAGGGTAGAGAGGAGGGAGAACCACCAAAACCTTCCAGAAGTGACACACAATAGGGACAATCATTCATTTTTGCAAACATTCAGGGTCTAAAGCCAAAGTCAAGAAATAAAGTCAAGTTCATAAATGGTCTCCTATTAGAGTCAAACTCCATATTTGGGGCATTCACGGAAACTCATACAAAAGATTACATGGATGGTGAAATCTGGATTCCAAATTATAATTTATACAGATGTGATAGAAAAACTAGGTCAAATGGAGGAGTAGGTCTGTATATTAAAGAGGACCTGGTATGCACAGAACTACTAAACTCAACTAATGAGGTGGTAGAGGTACTTGGAATTAAGGTAGAGAAACTAAACCTAATTATTATTTTAATATATAAACCGCCAGATACAACGGTTGAGGAATTCACAGAGCAGATGCACAAAATAGAGAACATACTTGATGACCTAGCAAACCCAGCTCCAGATATTATCTTCCTTGGAGATTTCAATTTACCGAGTCTAAGATGGAGAATGGCAAACACAAATATCATAGCAGGGAATGACCCGGGAAATAACCAGCCACAGGTCAGAGAACTTTTGAGATTCTGTGACAAATTCTCGCTCAATCAACAGATTACAGAACCAACTAGGAACGAAAACACACTAGACTTGTTATTCACAAACAATGATGAACTAATCAGAGACATAACAATCTCAGATACTTCATACTCAGACCATAAGCTCATTGAAGTGCGAACTAGCATAAATAACGGTAGTAGATCTAAGAGACCCAACAAGCGAGAAGGAATATTCAATCAATTCAATTTCAACAATAAGAGGATTGACTGGGAAAAAATAAATGTGGACCTTTCAACCATTCAATGGGAGACGGTCTTAAGCGACAAAACTCCCACACAGGGAATAGCTCAACTGACAGCTGAAGCTTACAAGGTCTGCTTGAAGCACGTGCCGGTGAGGAGGGGCAGAAAGAGGAACACTCTAGAAAGAGAACGCAGACGACTGTACAGGAGAAGGAAAAAAATTACGGAAATGCTTCGGCAGACACAACTATCACAAGCAAGGAAAATAAGCCTAAGCAGGGAGATCGAAGAAATCGAACAAACGTTGAAGCGATCATATGAGTCTGAGGAAATGGAATTGGAACAGAGAGCTATACAAGAGATAAGGAAAAATCCGAAATATTTTTTCACATACGCTAAATCAAAATCCAAAACCTCGACCAGTATTGGACCGTTAATTACAAATGAAGGTACGTACACAGAGGACAACAAAGAGATTAGTGAAATTCTAAGAAGCCAGTATGAGGCTATGTTTAGCACACCAATTAACAACATGAAAGTTGATGACCCAGACAGCTTCTTTATGAATGACATTCAAGCTGCAGATAATATAACGGATATTACCACAAACTCGGAAGACTTTGAAAGAGAAATTGACAATATGCCCATGCACTCAGCCCCTGGGCCTGACTCATGGAATTCAATATTCATAAAGAAATGTAAAGTACCAGTAGCGAGAGCACTCAGCGTAATATGGAGAAAGAGCCTGGATACAGGGGAGATACCAGCAGCACTTAAATCTGCAGATATAGCTCCGTTGCACAAGGGGGGGAGTAAAGCCTTGGCAAAAAATTATAGGCCAGTTGCACTAACATCACACATAATAAAAGTGTTTGAAAGAGTGATTAGGAATCAAATTTCTAGTTTTATGGAAAACAATGAATTGCACAATCCAGGACAACATGGATTTAGAGCGGGAAGATCCTGTCTGTCACAGTTACTCAACCACTATGACAAAATCACAGAAGCCCTAGAAGAAAAGCAAAATGCAGATGTTGTATACACAGACTTTGCAAAGGCTTTCGACAAATGTGACCATGGGGTGATAGCTCACAAAATGAGGTCAATGGGAATAACTGGAAAAGTAGGACGCTGGATACTCAATTTCCTGTCGAACAGAACACAAAGAGTAACAGTCAATCAGATAAAATCGAGTCCAAGCGATGTTAAAAGCTCTGTACCTCAAGGTACAGTCCTTGCACCGCTACTGTTCCTTATTCTCATATCTGATATAGACAAAAATACACGTCACAGCTTCGTGTCATCCTTCGCAGATGACACAAAATCAGCATGAAAATTACCTCTGCTGAAGACATTGAAAAACTACAAACAGATGTCAACAAAGTTTTCGATTGGGCAGCAGAAAATAATATGATGTTTAACAGTGATAAATTTCAGGTACTCAGGTACGGCAAAAATGAGGATCTGAAACATAATACAGGGTACAAAACACAATCAAATCTTCCCATAGTAGAAAAACAGCATGTCAAGGATTTGGGAATAATGATGTCCGACGATCTAACGTTTAGGGAGCATAACCAAGCAAATATCGCATCAGCCAGAAAAATGATCGGATGGATTACGAGAACTTTCAAATCCAGGGATCCCATCACAATGGTTGTACTCTTCAAGTCACTTGTGTTGTCCCGTCTCGAATACTGCTCAGTACTCACTTCCCCCTTCAGAGCAGGAGAGATTGCTGAAATAGAGGGAATACAGAGAACATATACGGCACGCATAGACGAGATAAAACACCTAAATTATTGGGATCGTCTCAAAGCTCTCCAAATGTACTCTCTAGAAAGGAGACGAGAGAGATACCAAATAATATACACGTGGAAAATACTGGAGGGCCAGGTCCCAAATCTACACAGTAAAATAACAACGTACTGGAGTGAACGATATGGAAGAAAATGCAAGATTGAACCAGTGAAGAGCAGAGGTGCCATAGGCACAATCAGAGAACACTGTATAAACATCAGAGGTCCGCGGTTGTTCAACGTCCTCCCAGCGACTATAAGAAATATTGCCGGAACAACCGTGGACATCTTCAAGAGAAAACTGGACTGTTTCCTAAGAGAAGTCCCGGATCAGCCGGGCTGTGGTGGGTATGTGGCTCTGCGGGCCGCTCCAAGCAACAGCCTGGTGGATCAAACTCTCACAAGTCGAGCCTGGCCTCGGGCCGGGCTTGGGGAGTAGAAGAACTCCCAGAACCCATCAACCAGGTATCAACCAGGTATCAACCAGGTAGCTGTCTGAAGGTCAAGTCGAATAGGTTACTCGACTGGTAGCAGAGTACAAGGAGGTACTCTCTGACGTCACTAAGGTAGCAAAAGTAGAGGGTTACCGCATACCTTTGCTAGAGCAGCAAGCGGTACGAACAAAACCATATCCTGTTCCTCATCACCTTTTACCACAGGTGAGAGAAGAACTGGCATCTATGATTAATGCAGGAGTAATAGAGAAGTCGACCTCACCGTACTCAAGCTCGATGGTGTTAGTGAAGAAGCCTGGGGGAGGTGTGCGCATCTGCCTCGACTTCAGGAATTGAACTCCATCATAGAGTTTGATGTCGAACCGATGTTCAATCAAAATGAGATCTTCTCGAGGTTAGCTTCCAGTTGCTATTTCTCCAAGCTCGATCTGACAAAAGGATTTTGGCAGATTCCATTACATGAAGACAGT
>WNGS01002324.1:16204-35632 GCA_020271785.1 Procambarus virginalis
GGTGCAGGCAGCTCGCGCGTTGCAGGGTAGGTTGGTTGCACGCGCTCAGGTTTGCGCTTCCCCGGACGCCCCGATGCTGCCCCCGCTTGTGTAGGGACCCATTTGGGGTTTGGTCGTTTTCGGCCTTGGTTCTTCCACGCCCCTTGATTTTCCCCCTCCTGCTTCCGGCCCCTACGCATCTGTAGGCTTTGGGGTCGGGCGGGGTTCGAGGTTCTGAGACTTGGGCAGTTTCGGGGGTTGCCCCGTCCGGGGTGGCTGCGGAGGCATTCGAGTCTGTTCCTCCTGCCGATGCTCCGGGGTCTGACCAGTGGGCCCCTTCTCTTCCAGCTCTCTCGGCTGCCCGGCTTTTTCTTGTGGGGCCGGGCTTTGGAGGTCGACTCGGCCCCGGGGCCTAGTGTAGAGGCTCCTGGGGTTGGGGAGGAGCGACCTTGGGGGGCTTTGTGCTCCATTGCGCCCCGCCTGGATTCCGTCCTTCTGAGCGGGGCTTACTGTTGCGAGGAGTGGGGTTTTTCTTTCCCCCTCTGCGTACGACTTGGGCTTGGGTTCTGCTCCTCCCGGGTTCGGTTCCGTGTCCCTGTGGTTCCTTCGTTCCGTCTTCCGGAGTTTTTCGGCTAACGCATCTCTTCGTCTGCGGTGCCGTTGGCCTTTGCGGCTTACCTCCTGCGTGTCCCGGAACTTGTAGCAGTTTTAGGCTACTTGTAGCAGTATTGGGCTACTTGTAGCAGTATTGGGCTACTGTAGCGGTATTGGGCTACTTGTAGCAGTTTGCTACTTGTAGCGTATTGGGCTACTTGTAGCAGTATTGGGCTACTTGTAGCAGTTTGGGGCTACTTGTAGCAGTATTGGGCTACTTGTAGCGGTATTGGGCTACTTCTCGCCCTGTTGGGCTACTTTTCTTTCTTCGCGCGTGCGCCGTGAGTTTGTTTTGGTTCGGGCGGTGTGCACATGTTTGTGCTTCCATTTCTCGGGGGGGCTTCGCCTCTCGCTCTTCATCCCATCCGTGCCCCGTTGCTTGGGGTTGTCTGGGGTGCTGCTGTACTCTCCTAGTTGTGTTTGCGGGGTTGAGCTCTGGCTCTCTGGTCCTGCCTCTCAACAGTCAATCAACAGGTGTACCGATTCCTGAGCCTATTGGGCTCTATCATCTCTACACTTGACTCTGTGTATGGAGTCAGCCTCCACCTCATCCCTTCCTCATGCATTCCGTTTGTCAACCACTCTGACACTAAAACAGTTCTGCAGGTGAGTTGGTGCGGTTTGGCGTTTCCTTCGTCCTGACGCTGTTTTTGGGCGTAGGCATGGGTGTACGTACGTACTTGTGACAGTGGTCGTATCGCCCGAGGTGCCTGCTGCTGGGCTATTAGCCCATATTGGGCTGCTCTTGTTCTCTCCACCTGATTCCTTCCTCGTTCACGGGTGTCTGCGGTGGCCTCTTGGCCCTTTCGAGGCGACCCCTGCCTGTACTCCTGCCCTCTCCTTTGCTTGTCTCACCTGGCTTGAGTTCGGCCCCGCCTCCACCTTGTTCCACGGTGCAACGGTGGGGGTGCCTGTGTGGTGGTACGTTTCCTGTGTCGAGGGTGTTGTGTGCTTGCGGGGTTGGGTTCTGGCGCTTTAGTTCCGCCTCTCCCCTGTCGTTTGCCTGTTGAGCGGTTTCTGTGCTTCATGGGCGCTCTCGTCTCTGCTCTTGGGGCTGTGTATGGGATCAGCCCATGTTGGGCTGCCCATTGTGTTCCTTCGGTTGCCTGTTACACTGCACACGTTTCTCCTACCGTCCCTGTGGCTCGGTTGGGTGCTCGGTTTCCGCCTGTGTCCCCTTGTGTGCCGCTCGTGTACGATTTATCTATCTTCTCTGTCGCTCCCTCGGGGAGTGTGGGGACGTTTTGCTGCGGTTTTGGTACTGCAGCTGTGTGTCGGGGTTGGTTGTGGCATTATGTTCGGCCCTTCCGTGCTCCTTTTGGGGCCCTCCTTCCTTGTCGGTCTTGCTGTGCTGGGCCTGGTTTTCCAGGTTCCTTGGATTCTTTTTGTCCTTGCCTCATTGTGCTGGTTGGGGATGAGCTTGGGGTCTTCGTCTCGCCCCTCGCTTTTTCCTCCGGTTTCCGTTCAAGTTCCGGAGCCTAGTGGGCTCCCTTCCTTGGTGTTTTTCACGGCTGCCCCGGGGTTTTCTTGACGCCGGGGCTTTGAGGGACAGCTCGGCCCCGGGGCCTGCAGGGTGGGTTCCCGGGGCTGGGGTGGTGCTAACGTAAGGGGCCTTCGGCCCCGTTGGTCCCCGCCGGGGTCTTTCTACCCCTCTGGGCCAGGCTTCGGTTTTGTGGTGTGGGGTTTTTCCGTCCCCCCGCTCCGCACGTGCTTTGTGGGCATCGGTCCCTCCCTGGGCTCGGTTTTCCTTGTCCAGCGTGCCCGTTGTTTCCGTCCTGTCGGTGGGTGTTTCTACAGTCTTCGCACCTTTTTCCAGGACGGGCCTTCTCAGTCATGTCCCCCTCTTCTTGGGGTTCTGCATGACTTTTGGTCTCGGGTGCGACGGAGTTTTTGTGCCTTCGTCATTTGTTTGCTGCTTTTGTTTTCGAAGGTTTGGGACTGTTTTGGGGTAGCCTTGGTAGCTGCACCCAATTGCCGTGGGAAAGGAGAAAGCGGATAAACAGAGGGGAGTTCAACACCCACTGTGTGACGTTGACATGTCAGTCAGTCCGACCGGCGCAGGTCAGTCCTAGCGCCGTATACTGCATTGGTCATCTGTTGGGGCTCATGACACCCGTCAACGACATCTTTCTTCCTTGTCCCCGGTCGCTCCGTGGCTTCTGGCACCCACACCATAGCGAGAATGCAGCCGGCGATGACACTGCTGCTCCTCTCGTTGACGGGGCCGGCGCCTGCTACTCTGGCGGTGTCTTTGTGCTGGGTTTTCCTTGACACACTTCCCAGTGGGCCCCTCCTCCTTCACTCTCCTGTAAACGTACATGTACGTGTGCGGCGGAGAATGAAAGGGCAGGAATAATGAGAGAGTGGGAAAGTGCAATTCTGTGTCTTCTAACCCCAGTCAGCTCTTTCCCATTTTCTGGTACGTCTGTCGTCATTCGGTTGAGCTTCCCTCCGGTCCTTTCTAGGGCTTGTGGGTCCTCTTCCCGGCAGTTTCTGGATGTTTGGCCTTCTGGTTCTTTTGTGCATATATCTCCTCTTCGCGCTGTCTCGGCGCTCCTCGTTTTCCTGTGGGCGATTTTGCTCCTTTTACTGAGTCTTCGCTCCTGCCCTTCTGCCGGGGGTTGGTGCGGGGCGGCTCCTTATGCAGGTTCCTTCCCTGTCGGCTGCACTTGTGGTGGTGGCCTTGCACGCTTGTGGCATTTTGGTTTTGGTCCTGCGTTTTCTTTTCCCTCCTGGGGCTGTCATAGGATTGGCTTGCAGAAGGTGTAGAGGCGCTTGGGACTGTTCCTGGGTCTTGCACCTTGGTTTCTGCTGCTAGCTTTCGGTATCGATGTTCCTTCTGTGCCGTTTCGCAGGCTGTATCGTGCATTGTTTCACCTCCGGCCTGTTTCTGCACTGCCTGTGCCGTCCAGGTCTTTGGACAGGGTGCTCTCCTGTTTTTCTTCTCCTTGGTGGTTGTGGCTCCTCGGGGCCAGGTTTGCTTTGCCTCGGCTATCTTTTGGCATTGGCCTCTGGGGGTCGTGTGGCAGTGCTTCATGCTCTTCTCAGGCGCAGTGGTTTCTTGGCTCCTATGATCTTGGTCATAGTTTTCTTCGTCTGTGGCCGTTCTCCCTATTTCTGGCGAATGTTGTGCCTTCTGCTTTCCGGAGGGGTCCTTTTTGTTGTTGTCTCGACTTCGTGTTGAGGAGTGGTTCACCGACCGCCTCCCGGGTATGTTCCCTTGTTTTCTTAGGTAGTCTTTGGTGAGGTAGCTCCGGGGAGCCGTAGGGGCTCCCCCCAGAAAACCAGCGTTGAATGTAATGAAACGCCATTTTCTGGGTGAGTCCCGGAGGCTCCCCGGCATCCCTCCCGCCCTCCGGTTGGCGGTTTTTCGTGGTTTTTGATATCCAGCCTCAGAACTGGGGTGTGGATAGCCGGTGCTTGGGTCTGGGGCTCCCCCTTCCCCCTCCCGGGGAGGGGGGAGCTGCGCAGACATGCGGCGCGGCTCGTGTGACGTCATGCTTGTTAGTTCGTTTTCCTGGGGGAGTTCTGTCCACTCGTTTGTCAATTTTTGTTGTTAACCAGAATAGGGGTTTGTTTTGTGGCGCTTACCTTTCTGGGTGCCTGTCCCGGTCGATGGCAGATATAGAATGCTCCAAATCACATGTGCATTTCTATGGGCCATTGCTCCCCGTGCCTCTCTGAGGGGGCCAGGTTCTGGCTCGTGGTCCCCGGTAGGCCTAGAACTCCACCCACATCGACTGATGCAAAATAGTTAGGGTATCCATATCAGCCATGGATAGCTCCGGGGAGCCTCCGGGACTCACCCAGAAAATGGCATTTCATTACATTCAACGCTGGTTTTTTTCTCCTATGCAAAATTAAGTTAAAAAACTGCATCTAGTATCGCGCCCCTGTGAAAGGGAGATGGAACTTTCACAGATGACAACAAAGAAATGAGAGAAATACCGAGGAAGCAGTACGACTCTGTTTTCAGAGAGCCATTAAACATACTAAAGATTGATAACCCAATTGAATTGTTCATGGATATGATACCAACATCAAATCGTATACAGTATCAGATGTCACCTTATCCCCATTGGATTTTGAAGAAGCCATAGACAGTATGCCTATGCACTCTGCACCAGGCCCTGATTCTTGGAACTCTATATTCATCAAGAACTGTAAAGAAACACTATCGCAGGCCCTTCACATTCTTTGGAGACAAAGCCTAGATACTGGCATTTTCTCTGACATACAAAAAACAGCAGAGATATCACCACTCTATAAAGGAGGAAATAAGGCAGGGGCAAAAATTTACAGACCGATAGCACTAACATCACACATCATAAAAATCTTTGAGAGAGTGCTCAGAAGCAAGATCACAAAATACATGGAATCACAGCATCTCCATAACCCCGGACAACATGGTTTCAGAACAGGGCACTCTTGCCTATCACAGTTGCTGGACCACTGTGACGTGGCATTAGATGCTATGGAAGACAAACAAAATGCTGATGTAATTTACACAGATTTCGCAAAAGCTTTGACTAATATGACCATGGTGTTATTAACACTTTCGCATGCCACTGTCTTAAAAGTGCGTCATGTTTCGTCTACCCGCTCATGCACACATGACACAAATTTATGTCTTCGTAAAAAATATTTGTATAAAATTCAATTTTTATCCGATTTACTTCTGGTTTGTTTCAAACTGAGCGCCATGAAGTTCTCTTTCTCACTGCTAGGGCGCATGGCGCGTCGGCCTACCCGGTCACGTGACAGGCCCAATGTTTTCTCGTCACGTTTCGTGAGTCGATCACGTTTCCCTCGCGCGCCAAACTCGAACGGTTTTCTGCATTTATACCCGTTTCCGTGTGTTTTATACCCAATACATTCATCAACAATGGATCCAGGTCAAGGCCCAAGCCGTTCTACGCCCAAGGAAGTGTCCAAGTCCTCGAAAGAGGACAGAATAACTATGATTTATCAAAAGTTCAAGGGAATGAAACTCACACCCACGAAAATTCCTGAAGTTGTGGCAGCTTTATCAGAAGCTGAGTATGATGCAGGTGATGTTGAAGGACTTGAAGATGATTTGGATGACTACAACGATTATAGTGGCGTCCAAAGAGCGAATGATACATCAACGAGTGATGAGGAGACCGAGCACCTCACAGAGGAGGATGAGGCACCGCTACTCCCTCCTCCTCCTCCATCTAGGCGCACACGTGGTGCATGTAAACCACCTAGAAAACTAACTTGGGGTGTACACATGTGGCACAATTAGACTGCTACGCAGCGCCCCAAAGGAATTGCAAACTATAGCCAAGGCTAAATTTCCACTGGATACCACCATATACCGCCGCAAAGATAACACCTTCATTCTACTGTGGAAAGACAAGCGAGTGGTCAATTTGGGATATAGATAAATAGGCAATTTGGGCCCTATTGCACTGGGACACGGAAGATTGGCCTGAAATAGCAACAGTATCTCATCACTTGCAGCACGCTCCAGACATAAATGATGACACAGGTCCTGCCTATGCTGACGCCGTGCAAACTCCTGGACCATCTGGTGTGAGGCGGCCTTTATTTACTTCAACACCTCAAGCTGACGCAGGAACGGACTCAGAACCCGAGATGTCTGGCACACTGCCATTTGACGAGTCGGTTTTGTCAGATGACTCTGACTCAAATGCTCAACCAACACCGAGAAGACGTGGCCCTATTGTTGATTCTGAACATCGCCTGAACTACAAACTGAAACATGAACTTTACAAACTGCCAAAACGTCTCAAGTGTCATGTCTGTGCACGGTCCGGTAAAAGGAAGGACACCAACATTGGATGCAAGACCTGTAACGTTGCACTCTGTGTTATTCCCTGCTACACCAGTTACCACCGGAAAAGAGTGTATTGGGTGGTGAAGAAGTAACCACCCGCAACAGCTTCACTCCACCTACAAAACATCTGTTGAGCAACTTCAGGAATGTTGTCCTGAAGAAGGTGGAGTGAAGAAAATTTGCTCAACTTACTCTTCCACAACCAGTTTTTTCTTGGTAAGTACACCTATTTTGTCCAATTTCTTGTAGTATAACTTATTGGGAGTATTTTGATACCAGAATGAACACTGTATCCCATAAACTGCCGTAAGTAGACTCGAAACTTCATAGATTTTTTTCGGGGTGTTGCGTGTCTGCAAGAGTGTCCCAAACGGGTTGCAGGTGGGGTGACTTTAGCCGTTTATACTGGGCATGTTTACACCTTATCATTTATTATATGCATATGTCTGTTTAGGGAATTTTATTCCGATCCATGTACAACCAAAAATAACTGTGTGCAACAAGTATAAACTTGAAAAACATAACAATAGTATAAACATTTCGTGTGTGTTTGACGCTCACTGATATGTTCCAGCGTTGTTTTATATTTGGCGCTATTCTAACTTACGCTTTGTTGATCTTTTTACCTACGTGCTTATAGAACATTCTATTGGGAACACATTGACACAAAAACGAATGACGTACATACAAAAATAATGTCAGGACAGTCAAATAAGTATATACTTTCGAAGCACCGTATCGCGCTTGTGTCGTTGCGTCACCGATACCGGGTAACAGTTCCACCACTTCCCACACTCTTGCGGGTGGGCCGCGACTATGATTCTACGTTTATATTCATATCTCTGTGTTGGGAATTTCATTGCGAATCCATTGATACCAAAATTAACGCTGTAGGACAAGTGTGGAGTTGACAACAATCCCAAGAGTAGAAACATTTTGTTGCCGTTTTGCGCTCACGGCGAGTCATCTACGTAGTTCTTTATTTGGTGCTGGTCTCCGTATACTTTTAGTGACCTTTTTTACTGATGTTCTTCTAAAGAATTTTATTGCGAACACATTGGTACCAAAATGAAATACGTAGCTCGAGAACTAACGTCAGAAGAGTAAAAAGAGTATACACATTTTTGTTTGGCCGCTTAAGCAACAAAACCGCCGGGAGCACTTACGGTTTTTTTTCCCTCGTTCGCCGGGCGGCTGAAAGTGTTAAAAAGTAGAAACCACGTATAAAATACAGTCAAATCATAACATAGAATGAAAAAAGCAATGTAAAGGATTTGGGTGTACTCATGTCGGAAGTCCTTACCTTTAACCACTTAATTGCGCCAACTGAGTATTCTTGATCGACGGGAAACTGCGCCAACCGAGAAAACTCCTTTTGATTTTTCCGTACCCACTCTTAAGTGTGTGCGAGGTTGTGTACGAAATGGACTCTTATGACCGCCAGTGAGAGGCAGCCATCTTGGAAAAAAATCCCAGAATGCCCTAGGGCTCGTGGCTGGGTTAGTACCGAGTGAGCAACCATGGGTGGCACACGCGCCTCTGGCTCCCAAACACCTGTCGACACGGTGTTGAAAGATCGCACGCTGTCAGTGAAATTCAAACCTTATATTTTGAGGAACATAAGGGTCATAATATTGGTGAAGCTAGGCGCAATAAGGACCTAACACAAAGGCCGATCGGATGCAAGTGATACAGCACCTATGAGGATGATACAGCGAGCCTATCCAGTTGTAGCTCTGAGCACCACCCTTGCCCACCCATGCTATCTCCAATTTATATAGATGATACATAGATGAATCGTTTTCGGTGTTCAGTGATGATGCATCTTATACAAGCAGCATAGATGAACAGCGTTAGTGGCTTCCATGGTGGTTTTCCACAGATATTTTCAAGATATTTTAAGGGGCCTCGTAGCCTGGTGGATTGCGCGCAGGACTCGTAATTCTGTGTCGCGGGTTCGATTCCCGCACGAGGCAGAAACAAATGGGCAAAGTTTCTTTCACCCTGAATGCCCCTGTTACCTAGCAGTAAATAGGTACCTGGGTGTTAGTCAGCTGTCACGGACTGCTTCCTGGGGGTGGAGGCCTGGTCGAGGACAGGGCCGCGGGGACACTAAAGCCCCGAAATCATCTCAAGATAAGAAGATTAGCTGAATCTCTTCCTGACTGACAGACACTCTTTGAGGCTAGCTGAATCTCTTCCTGTGTGGGACCTTACAAAGCATTCTTTTCAAGACTACCTTACAATTTGGTCTTTTCCTATAATCTTTTCAATACTACCTTATGCTTTACAAGCTTGGCTACATACAACCTACAAGTACTAAAGCCAAGGGTGTACGTGAGTGTGTTATTTGCAAGCACACAGAACGAAGAAACGGGAAGTGAAAATCTACCTGTATCTGGTGCACCGAGAGCGAAGTCGCGCTGTGCACCATGGACTTCTTCGTTGATTATTACTCATTTCCGAAGTACTGAGTGTGTAATACAGTGTGTTACTGTGTAAATAGTGTGTGAAACTGTACACATTGTAATTTTAGTGAACTTTTAACAAGTAATATTGTGACAATGAACATTTATTGTGGACACATTTACTGACACATGTATCACAGTTCCATGGAACATTATGAACGTTCTACTGTATACATATTGTAAAGGACACAAATATGCATCATATTCGATAAAAAACTAATAAAACTGCATTGGAAATACATAAAACAAATAATTGAAAATATATTTGTGGCAACACCCGGTGCTTGAATGGCCCGTGTGACCGTGTTTGGGCGTGTCATGCACGGTCGACCAGCCCCTAATGACGTCACAGCGCACCTTGTCCATGTCCCCACAGCCAAAGTAAGTGGAATTTGGTATTTATTTTTACATAGACATGTTCAGGGAAGGGAATTTATCATTTTATGAAGATTTTTTTTTCGGGAACACTTTATTTCATGCGCACGGGGGATTTCACAATAAACTCGGCGCAGCACGGTAGTTAAAGAACACAGTAAAGTACCTGTCACAACTGCAAGAAATATGACAGATTGGATAACAAGAACCTTTCACACTAGAGATGCTGTACCAACTCTTCAAGATGCTAGTGCTCTCTAGAGTGGAATACTGCTGCACAATGACAGCTCCTTTCAAAGCTGGAGAAATTGCTGATCTGGAAAGCGTGCAGAGATCCTTTACCGCTAGAATCCACTTGGTAAACATTTAAACTATTGGGACCGACTAAAATGCCTAAATCCGTATTCTCTTGAGTACAGGCGGGAAAGATATATAATAATTTACAAGTGGAAAATATTAGAGGGGCTGGTCTCAAACCTGCACACAGAAATAGTATCACATGAGACCAGAAGGCATGGCAGGATGTGCAGAATTCTCCCGTTAAAGAGCAGAGGTATAATAGGTACAGGTACTCAGAGAGAGAACTCTTATCAACATCAGAGGCCCGAGACTGTTCAACACGCTTTCACTACACATGAGGGGCATAACTGGCCGACCTCCTCACAGTGTTTAAGAGAGAACTCGATAAGCACCTCCAAAGGATACCTGACCAACCAGGCTGTGATTCATATGTCAGGCTGCGAGCAGCCCCATTCAACAGCCTGGTTGACCAGTCCAGCGGCCTGGTCAACTACCAGGCCGCAGGGACACCCCGAAAACACTTCAGGGTAACCTCAAGGTAACCTTCCATTATTACACTCATTCCATTCGCACCTTTCATCCTTGCTTGCATTTTGCCCTACTCTTACCTTCTAAGAATTACCTTCTCCTACCTGCTTCTCGCCTCACTCTTTCCTTATTTATTGCCCGTACCTTTCTCACACTCGTACTCTCACGCTGCGACCCGTTGAGGGTGTGGACACAGTGCGACCCAAACGTCTAAAGGTTAGAGCAACCCCCCCATCCCTTGATGGTTATGCTTTCGGGAAAAGCGATATTCTGAATGACGTTACCGGCATCACACCCATTGATATTAGTCAGGAAGGTGATGATAACATGCTTTTCTTTTCATGAGAGGAAGAACTAGAAAAACTTTTGACCAACGATGCAATACTTCGCAAGGAGCACCACCTAAATTCTCACTTCCCACAACAGTTTTTGGCCAGAAGAACTGTTTTACCAGCAGGCCCAGCCAGTGGATCGCTGACCAACTGCAACATAAGGTCATGGACAATATCGAGGACAAAAATCCAAACCTGGGTGTATTCAACCTAGAGTTCTGCAGCACTGACAAATCATCGATGAAGATTACTTTAACCACCCTAGCTGCGGCCACCCAGGCTGCCTCAGGTGTGTGAAGAACTCAACAAGAGATTCCAGGAGGTCTTCACAATAGAACAAGGAGAAGTCCCTGCACTAAATGAGAAGGCAAACCAAGCAACCTTGGAGGAATTTGACCTCACTAGTGATGAGGTCAAAATGAGGTCAAAAAGAATCTGTTCGAACTGAATGTGACAAAGGCTGTTGGGCCTGACATAATCTCACCGTGGATACTAAAAGAAGGTGTAGAGGCACTAAGTGTGCCACTCTCTATGGTGTATAACAGATCACTGGAAACAAGAGCCCTACTGAAAGGCTGGAAGACAGCTAATGTAGTCTCAATATACAAAAAAGGTGACAGGCAAGAGGCACTGAACTACAGGCCAGTTTCCCTAACTTGTATACCATGCAAGGTGATGGAGAAGATTGTGAGGAACAGGTTTGTAGAGCATCTGGAGGGCAAATAGCTTTTTAACACACCACCAGCATGGGTTCAGAGATGGTAAATCGTGCCTCACAGGTTTAATAGAATTCTATGACCAAGCAACACAAATTAGGCAAGAAAGAGAAGGGTGGGCAGACTACATTTTCTTGGACTATCAGAAAGCCTTTGACACAGTACGTCATAAAAGGCTGTTACAAAAGTTGGAGCAACAGGTGAGAGTAAAAGGTAAGGTGCTCCAGTGGATAAGGGAGTACTTAAGCAACAGGAAACAGTGAGTAACTGTGAGGGGGGAGACATCAGAGTGGCGAGATGTCACCAGCGGGGTCCCACAGGGGTCTGTACTTGGACCCATCCTGTTTCTAATATATGTAAACGACCTTCCAGAGGGTATAGACTCATTCTTCTCAATGTTTACTGATGATGCAAAAATTATGAGAAGAATCAAGACAGATGAAGATAGATAGACACTACAGGATGATTTGGACAAACTGGTGGAATGGTCTAGAAAATGGTTACTAAAGTTCAACTCGGGAAAGTGTAAAGTAATGAAATTAGGCGAAGGGAGCAGAAGGCTGAACAAAATGTACCATCTGGGAGGTGATTTCTTGCAAGAGTCAGAGAGAAAGATCTGGGGGTTGATATCACACTGAACCTGTCCCCAGAGGCCCACATCTAAAGGATATCATCATCAGCAGCATATGTGAGACTGACCAACATAAGAACTGCCTTTAGAAACTTGTGTAAAGAATCATTCAGGACCTTGTATACCACTTATGTAAGACCAATCCTGGAGTATGCAGCTCCAGCCTGGAGTCTATAACTAGTTAAACACAAGACAAAGTTACAGAAGATTCAGAGGTATGCCACCAGACTAGTCCCAGAACTGAGAGGTATGAGCTACGAGGAAAAGCTAAGGAAGCTGAACCTCACATCTCTGGAAAACAGAAGAGTAAGGGTGATAAACACCTACAAAATTCTCAGGGGTATTGACAGGGTGGACAAAGATAAACTCTTTAGCATAGTTGGAACAAGGGGACACAGGTGGAAACTTAGTACCCAGATGAGCCACGGAGACATTAGAAAGAATTTTTTCAGTGTTAGAGTAGTTAACAAATGGAATGCATTAAGTAGTGATGTGGTGGAGGCAGACTCCTACACAGTTTCAAATGTAGATTTGATAGAGCCCAATAGGCTCGGGAATCTGTACTACAGTTGATTGACATTTGAGAGGTGGGACCAAAGAGCCAGAGCTCATCCCCCGCAATCACAACTAGGCGAGTACAAAGTTTCTACTGCTTCGGCCTACAAATACCACCCCCGCCAAGTAAAAAAGGAACAATATCATGAGCTCCAGCAGTGCTTCAAGTGCTACGAGCCCTCCCACCTCACCACAAAGTGTCAGCACCTCGTTCAGAAGTGCAGCCTGTGCACACTGGACCATCACCACTCCAATCACTACTCCATATGCAAGGGAACAACCCATCCCTGCTTGCTCTGTGATGGCAATCACCCCGCAATTTCCTACTGTTGCCCCCGCAGACAGGAAAACATCAAGGCCCCAGGATGAAACCAAGAGAAACAACACTTCTGTCTCCACCACCAGAGCCTCAGGCACTCAACCCACCACCTCAGCTCCCACCAACCAACCAGAAGACTTTCCAGTCTTACTAAATAGTGGCTCCTCCCACTAGGCAACCCAGCCTTCACAATGGGGACCGAAGGCCGCATAGCCTCCTCCTCAGCCCCATGCATCACGTGCAGCATTATACCTGTTCTTATTAGATTAGCGTAGAGGCTTGCTGGACCAGACAACCACCGTTTTGTCACTGAACTGAATGCATTATACCTGGCCAATGGCCTGGACCCCATCATAGCCCCTGGCACAAGTCTCACTGCTTCCACTACCATTCCGGAGACTACCACCAGGACGACCACGAGATTGATTTCTACACAGACTCCAGAACCACCCAAGACTAGGGTGGCACAAACAGAGGTATTTCCCTCTTCAGCTCCCAACACTCCTACCATCACCATCTCAGCAGACATGCTGTCTACAAATACTAACAGCACCACCAACGCTCCTGAAATAGCTTTACCACTAATCCACGACACCTGAGCCTACCTCAGGCTGCGAGATGAAAGATGAAAACACCAACTACGGATGTTACGGACTCCTCAGATGAGGAAATCTTAGTAGGATCTCCACCGCCGCACCACAAATACAACACCTACTTGGTACAAGACCTCCTCATGGAGGCCACCTCACCAAACTACGATGACAGCACAGCTCAGCCAAAATCTCAGCCACAGAAAAAACAGAAGACCTTGAGGTCTACACTAACCCACCAGTTCCATAACTGGTATAGCCAGCCTTTCGAGGCTGAAATCCCTCATGAATACCCCCTCATCCATCCCCAGATCTCTAATATCAGCTATTGATACAGATAATGGCTCCAGAGTGCCTCCACTTACGGGCTCACCATTGCCTGTGCTACTTGGAACTTTTTGTTCCGAGTAGCTGAATTTAAAACAACTACAACTCTCGCTCACATACAACTTGATAATGGTCCAGGACGGACCGAAACGTCATCGTTTCTTCATCTTCTGATGTATGGTTTGGTCATCATATCTTCAGCAACATTATTGTGACTCATCGTTTGCAAATGGCAGGAAACTTGGGTCAGTTTAAGGAATAGGAGGGGCATGGTCAACCCCTAAGCCCAGGAGCAGAGACTTAGAAAGCACTAACCTATATGAGGAAATAAGTTGGGCAGTAGAAGATGATTAACAAATATCTAGAACAGAAAAAACATAAGCTCGGTAACTGACAGGGATTAAGCCTGATGGACAGGTAAAATGTTGAAAAGAATGCAAGATAACTGTGACAAGCCTCCCTGATTCAAGCAGGGACCTACTGGTTTACTTCTGAATTCAACCAAATTACCTTATTCTGTGGAAGAGAGATTCACAAAAGTGCCATCTTCAAATCCCTAACATTGATGTGATCCATATGGCATTGCCATAAACCAATGTCCTTGCCTGGTGTGGTAAACACCCGAGAGAAAATCCCACCCCAGATAAGCATATCGTTGAACAGTTTGAAGAATGACATTAGCGGCCACTACCCCCCATTAGCTGGTCTTACTGGGAAAGTCTGCATTGCTTTGCCCTAGTGTTCACTAGTACTGTCACATGGTGGTGGCCAGAGTAGTTAGTGGAGATTTGACTGTTTCAGAAGGTTCAGAATTATTTAAAGGGTATCTTATAGTAAGCTGTTTTCCTGGTCTGGAATGAAGTATGCTATCAACCGAGCTGATTACAGATGCTGGTCTTCCTGAAGCTAAACATCACTCGTGAGGTTTGCAAAATTGTTTGTCTGCATAGGTCTCATGCATCAACCTCTTCTCCTACAAAGAACGTCTCTTTTTCGCTCATATGCGTTACATAAGGCCAACAATTTTCATACTAGAAAATGGAAGTGCCTCGCAAAAGTGACGTACTGCCCTGTTTTCTGTTTTGGGTTCTCTGGTAGGTTAGGAGAGGACACTTTAAATTGACTGTTTTCTTGGCATTTGTAAACCTTAAGAGGGTGGGCTGCATGCATAAGGGCAGGGGAGCTACTGAGATGCTGCTCTGTATCAGCAGAGCAGCAGATAATTCAATAAGTAGAATTATATTTCATTCAGTTTTTATATTTTTAAACAGCATTTATTTTATACAACAGTTATTTTAAAGTTTTATGGATTTTTTTTTGTTATCAAGTTCTTTCTTAATCATTTATATTATAAATAAAATATTTAAGTATACTGTATGTTTTACAGCCTGCTTGTTCTCTCTCTTTCAGATTGTGTCACACTAAGTCAGTGATATTTTCTGCTTTATATCTGAAGATGAATATTACTGCATCAGCCTCACCACACTTTACCATTTCAGAGAAATGGGTTTTATGTGGAATGTGGTGCTCTTGATGGAGAAATACGTTCCAATACACTATTTTTTGAACGAAAGAGGGGCTGGAATGGCCTTCTGATAGAAGCTGACCCCAAAAACTTCAATCAGATGGTTGAGAAACACAGGAAGGCTTACATGTCACCATCTTGCCTTGCTCCCACATCTCACCCCACTACGGTTAGTGATTTGTACAATCAGTTTGTTTATAAATAAAAATCCCTTGTCTTAAAGAGGCTAAATATATTCGATATACAGTGGTACCTTTGTGTACGACTGCCTTCTAGAGTACGAATTTTTTGGTATACAACATCAAATTTGTTGTAAAATTTCTGAATTGGTGTACGATGTTTTACTTGGAATGCGACATCTGTTGATTCGTGTATGGGTCGAGCGAGCGCGTGGTGCTGTGCGCAAGGCAAGACACTCAGTTGTTTACCAGTGTATCCCGCCTAGTGACGACCACACTTCAATTCTTTGTAAAGAATTTTATTGTTCTGCTTTTTGTTTTCTGAACAGTAAAGTTCTTATTATATATCACACCATGGGTCCCAAGGTGGATGGTGAGGGGACTGGATGAATGGATGGTGAGGGGACTGGATGGATGAATGGTGGAGAACTGGATGGATGGGTGGATACCTTGAGGTTATCTTGAGATAGTTTCGGGGACTTAGTGTCCCCGCGGCCCAATCCTCAACCAGCCTCCTCGTTGCTAGACTGGTCAACCAGGCTGTTGGGAGCAGCTGCTCGCAGCATGATGTTTAAGTCACAGCCTGGTTGATCAGGTATCCTTTGAAGGTGCTTATCAAGTTCTTTCTTGAACACTGTGAGGGGTCAGCCAGAGTTCTCTCTCAGAGTAACTATTGCACCTCTGCTCTTCAATGGGGGGTGGTGTATTCTGCACATCCTGCCATGCCTCCTTGTCTCATGTGGTGTTATTTCTGTGTGCAGGTTTGGGACCAGCCCCTCTAATATTTTCCATGTGTAAATTATTATGTATCTCTCCCGCCTGTGCTCAAGAGAATACAGATTTAGGCATTTTAGTCGGGTCCCAATAGTTCAGATGTTTTATTGAGTGGATTCTAGTGGTAAAGGATCTCTGCACGCTCTCCAGGTCAGCAATTTCTCCAGCTTTGAAAGGGGCTGTAATTTTGCAGCAGTATTCCACTCTAGAGAGCACTAGCGTTTTGAAAAGTATCATCATCGGTATAGGATCTCTAGTGTGAAAGGTTCTTGTTATCCAACCTGTCATTTTTCTTGCAGTTGTGATGGCTACTTTATTGTGTTCTTTAAATGTAAGGTCTTCCGACATCAGTACACCCAAATCTTTTACATTGCCTTTCCGTTCTATGTTATGATTTGACTGAGTTTTGTACGTGGCTTCCGTTTTTATATTTTCATTTTTTCCATAGCGCATGAGCTGGAACTTAACTTCTTAAACACCACCATATTATTTCTGTAGCCCAGTGATGGACCTGATTTACATCTGATTAGAGGTTTGCCGTGTCCTCTATGTTGTCTACTCTCATAAAAATCCTAGTGTCATCTGCAAAGGAAGATACAGTACTATAGCTTGTGTCCTTGTCTATGTCCGATATAAGGATGAAAAAAATGTACTGGAGCAAGCACAGTACCCTGAGGAACTGAGCTCTTCACAGTTGATGGATCAGATTTTAATTTGTTACATTACACATTGGGCTCTGTTAGTCAGAAATTTGTAGATACTTACATCTGCCTATTTTTCCGGTAATTCCTTTTGAACGCATTTTGTGTATAATACCACCATGGTCACATTTGTCAAAGGCTTTTGTGAAATCTATTTAAATTACATCAGCGTTTTGTTTGTTTTCCATGGCATCTAAGGTCATGTCATAGTGGTCCAGTAACTGTGATAGGCAAGAGTACCCTGTTCTGAAATCATGTTGTTTCATGTTATGGAGATGCTGTGATTCCAAGTATTTTGTGATCTTACTTCTTAGCACTCTTTCAAAGTTTTTTATGTTGTGTGATGTTAGTGGTATTGGTCTGTAATTTTTTTGCCTCTGCCTTATTTCCTCCTCTATGAAGTGGTGCTATCTTTGCTGTTTTAGTATATCAGGGATAATGCCAGTATCTAGGCTCTGTCTCCAAAGAATGTGAAGGGCCTGCAATAGTGGTTTTCTGTGGTGAGCCCCTAAGGCTCCCTGGAGCTTATCGGGCTAATGTACTTTATATTAGACCGGGTCATTAGCTATGGAGTTCAGACCTACCAGGGACCAGAGCCGGTACCTGGGCCCTTCAGAGAGGTTTCAGGGAGCATTGGCCCTAGAAAACTTCCCTGTGGTTAGGGGTTTCCCTTATCTGCCATCGACTGGGGTTAAGCACCCAGAAAGGTAGGAATAACAAAACAAATCCACATGGTAAAAAACTAAAAAAAAAAAAAACAGAGAGGTAGAAAACTCCCTACAATCCCAAGAAACAAGCAAACACTTTACTGCCGTGCTGCATGTCCACACAGACCTCCCCTCCCGAGAGGGGGAGAGGGGCCCCCCAGACCTCACCGCGCTGGCTGCCTAGCACTCCAGTTCATAAGCTAATGTATTACCTAAGTGTAATTACCTAAGTGTAGTTACAGGATGAGAGCTACGCTCGTGGTGTCCCGTCTTCCCAGCACTCTTTGTCATATAACGCTTTGAAACTACTGACGGTTTTGGCCTCCACCACCTTCTCACTTAACTTGTTCCAACCGTCTACCACTCTATTTGCGAAGGTGAATTTTCTTACGTTTCTTCGGCATCTGTGTTTAGCTAGTTTAAATCTATGACCTCTTGTTCTTGAAGTTCCAGGTCTCAGGAAATCTTCCCTGTCGATTTTATCAATTCCTGTTACTATTTTGTACGTAGTGATCATATCGCCTCTTTTTTCTATCTTCTAGTTTTTGCATATTTAATGCCTCTAACCTCTCCTCATAGCTCTTGTCCTTCATTTCTGGGAGCCACTTAGTGGCATGTCGTTGCACCTTTTCCAGTTTGTTGATGTGCTTCTTAAGATAAGGGCACCATACAACCGCTGCATATTCCAGCTTTGGTCTAATAAAAGTCGTGAACAATTTCTTTAGTATTTCTCCATCCATGTATTTAAAAGCAATTCTTAGGTTAGAAAGTGTAGCATAGGCTCCTCGCACAATGTTCTTGATGTGGTCCTCAGGTGACAGTTTTCTATCTAAAACCACCCCTAGATCCCTTTCTTTATCAGAATTCTTTAAAGATTTCTCACATAATTTATAGGTTGTGTGGGGTCTATGTTCTCCAATTCCACATTCCATAACATGGCATTTATTCACATTAAATTCCATTTGCCAAGTGTTGCTCCAAATACTTATTTTGTCCAGGTCTTCTTGAAGGGCATGACAATCATCTAGGTTTCTTATCTTCCCTATTATCTTAGCATCATCAGCAAACATGTTCATGTAATTCTGTATCCCTCTGGTAGATCGTTTATGTAGACAATGAACATTACCGGTGCAAGAACTGAACCCTGTGGTACTCACTCGTGACATTCCTCCAATCCGATACCTTGCCTCTGATTACGGCCCTCATTTTTCTGTCAGTTAGGAAATTTTTCATCCATGTTAGTAGCTTACCCGTCACCCCTCCAATATGTTCCAGTTTCCAGAACAACCTCTTATGGGGAACTCTGTCGAAAGCCTTTTTTAGGTCCAGATAGATGCAGTCAACCCAACCATCTCTTTCTGTAAAATCTCTGTTGCTCGATCATAAAAACTAGTAAGTTCGTTACACAGGATCTTCCAGATCGAAAACCCATACTGTCGGTCTGATATTATATCATTTCTCTCCAGGTGTTCTACCCATTTAGTTTTAATTATTTTTTCAATATTTTGACTATTACACTTGTCAATGATACAGGTCTATAATTAAGGGGGTCTTCCCTGCTTCCACTTTTGTAGATTGGAACTATGTTAGCCTTTTTCCACACATCAGCTACAACTCCTGTAAACAGGGATGCCTGAAAAATCAGCTGAAGTGGAATGCTGAGCTCAGGTGCACACTCTCTCAGAACCCATGGTGAAACTCCATCTGGACCAACTGCCTTGTTCTTACTTAGCTCCTTGAGCATTTTTTCCACTTCGTCTCTAGTCACCTCTATGTGCTCTATGTTGTTCTCTGGATTCTTATTGTGTCTGGTTCCCTAAAGATTTCATTTTGTACAAACACACTTGGAACTTTTCGTTTAGTGGTTTCACACACATTTCCTTTCATTTTCCGTGAATCTATTTCCCATTATCAACCTCTGAAATATTATCCTTTACCTGAATT